>JASANF010020565.1:0-63193 GCA_030248245.1 Trissonchulus sp. WLG1_4 | reverse complement strand
CTGACTAGATCGTAACATCCAATAATTGCTCAACACAAGCACCCCTCACAGAACCTTGTCACTTTTTGGCATAGTTTATAGCAAAAATTAGCTTTAATCCAAAATTTTCAAATTATTTTTGACTTCAGTTGACCTATGGGCCCAGACAATTTCCGCCCACAGAAGCCACCCATCCTTGGATCTTCCTTAATGGCACAGTAATAAAACTAGGGAATCTCAAAATGGGTGATAGGAAGATCCTTTGTACCTGTCGTATGAGGATTGTGACAGTTTGCCTTATTTGTCCTTGAGTAAACTTCAGGCTTAGGCTTAAAGCTGAGGCATCTTTTTTCTTCTCTGATCATCACCCATTTCAAGGTATTCAAATATAGTAGTCTAATAAGAACAAAGTCGTACTTGGCAGTCAACACAGACCATTTAAGCTCTCCGCCCCGTTCTTCTAATTCTTCCAACGTTCTGGCTTCACCGGTTGACTGCAGACCAATCACAACGCACTGTAAAGAAACAATGATTTTTTTATTTAATAAAACATTTTAAAATCTACAATCTATAAATAATAATGGTCACATTAATTTGTTCATCTCACCAGTTGTGTGCAAGTCATTGCTTTCAAAAAACATGTCCATGTCATTCACTTAAAGGGAAAACGCAGTTCATTCTTTGACTAAGATACTGCTAACAAACAAACCCAAAAAACAGTCAAAAAGCGAAAAAGTTGAACCATATTTTCTTAGATCAATCGACACTTCCAATTGAAACTATCCTAAAGTCTGCAAATCACTCAAACCCTATTATCAGCACAACAACACCAGATTATGCGGCTAGCTTCATTTTATTCATTATTTAATTAATTAATCGAATAAAATTGAATTATTTTCAAGTAAATTAATTTTAAGAACTAATTTCACTATGTCTGACCTTTCCGGATTTCACAGCCTCCTTGGCCAGCTTGACCAGTGCCTCCACCTTGGCGGCCATGCAGAGGTACTTGAAGAATCGCTGGTGGGCGGACCAGAACTGGCCCCACATGGACCTGCGGATGCCCTGGTCCGCCTCCACCATGTCTCCCGCCACCTGGAACTTCTCACGGGCCTCCAGCCACTTAAAACACAAACGGGGTCAAAGGTTAGGCTGAGCTAGCGGGCTAGGTCAAATGTCAGGCTTAGCTAGGAGTAGCACCAACTTCTAAGCAGGGATCATTTTAGCACTGACTGAGGGCCAATTCCTTAAAGTGGATTAAAACGGATTGCACCAACCTTTGTTTTTGCGAATAACTTAAATGACATAGTTTATCAATTTATATATATAAGTTTTGCGATAACTAAATTATTTGTAGCACCTCCCGCTTGTGCATAAAATTTTTTAAGTCTACCTCAACATCAAGTAAATTATTAGGCAAGCAAATTTCAATCTAATAATTCCGAATCCATTTCAGGAATTGGCCCCCTAAGACCGTAAACTGAACCTAGATCGTGATTTCACCAAGCAGTCTAAAACTTTAGCTTCCTTGCCACGCCTCCTTGTCTACCCATTGCGTATCGTAATTTCTGACCCATCCACCTAAAAGTAGCCATTTTGAAATTTTTTCGCAGAATTCAAGTTGGATAAATTTCCTGTAAAATGCCAACTTTTAATGCCATAGAGATGTTCTGGTGAACCAAAATAATTTCTTCATACAAGGACTCTTTCTGAAATATGTCTTCTAAAGTTAACATTTTCCATTGAATTAACACTAGACCAAAATCCAACCAAGTAATAACAATATATTAAATGTGCTAACTGGCAGACTGTTTAGATAAACTAAGCAGTAGCTACTAAACTAACCAGTGTCACAGCATTATCATAAACAGCGGCAAACTCAGGACTAAGTGGTACTTTCGTCCACTCGGAATGTGACTCCATGAAAGCTCAACTGTCGGGCCAGATACATACCACGTAACTGAAAAAAACAAACACATATCTGACTTAAAATACAAAAGTTTACACGGTTTGAATGCATTGCAATAAGGTCGTTTCGCCTGTCTGGAGTGCACAGTAGCATGAAAAAATGCATGATAGAAACACGTTCACATAGTTTATTTCTCTGACCAAAAAAGCTGTGAACTTTAAAAACATATTGACACACAATTTTGTGTGAATAACATAGCACATAGTATACGTGTAGCTAAAAAACGCAATAAAACGTAACATTTAACGTATGATAATCATTTTTTGCCTAAAAAATAGTGTGATAGTTGTCTCTTGGTGCTACCTCATGCCTAATTTCCACGCCAAATTTCACAAGCTCCAGGTGCATATTAGCTGAGGCTAATAATAGCCAAAATCACTGATTATCTAGTGGTCTCAGTGGACCAATGAGTGCATCGCAACTGGCCAAAGACAGCCATATTATATACCTTCATGTCCATGGCGACAATTTCCATGGCGCCGACGCCCCGACGTTCGACGGCATTAATAAAGCTATTGAAATTGCTGAACGGCATCCCCTCGCCCCACAAGCCCAGGCGCGTCATGTAGGCCATGTTCCGCGGCTCAGTGGCGCCTGAAATTTACAAAAAAAAAGTTCTTTGCAGAAAAGAAACTTGAAAAAGGAAAAAAAACGAAAAAGGGTTATTGTGACCTTGACCAAGTTAGCGAAATTTGTCTGAAAATTTTGTGGTTTTATTTTTCTCTGAAGAAATTTAATCTCAAAATGTCTAAGTCACATCTTTCACAAAATGATTACGTTGGCGAAGACATCGGACCTAGGTGTACTATTGGTTTAGCAGTGCTGGTTCAAATTCTGTTTTTGACTCGGCAAAAACAGATCGGTAAGACTGGAGTCGGTAAGGAATCAAGCAAAAACAGCTCAAAATAAAGTTTATCAAATACTCAACCTAACATCAAAATATGCCAATGTGCTATAATACGCAAAACTTCTATCGAAAAGTTTTAAACTGTCCAATTCTAAAAAATAACCTAAAGGTTCCTTAAAACTAAATAATAATAATATCAGCCACCCAAATAAATTAACAGTAACTCGCTAGCCCACCTGTAGCACTGGCATAGACCACTCGGGCCCGTGGCAAAGCCTTCTGCAGTTCCACCACCGTCTGTCCTGTCTTGCTGGGCTTAGCGCTGCCGGTGGGGACCAAATTCTTGGCACGATGACACTCATCGAACACTATCTGAAATAAAAAAAACGCAGCTTTACAATAACGCGCTACATCATGAGGATACAAATTATGTACGTCTTGCTAAGTTCGGAGCCCAGAAGACAGTACATTACAAGGATGTAATTAATCATTTATAATTTAATACTGATGGCAACAGACCAATTTTAGTTAGAATGTAAACTACAGAACTAATCAATACTAATAGAGGCAGCCATAAGTAGACTGATATATAGAGCTTAGGCCATAGCTGGCCCGTTACTCAGAACACGGCAGTAAAATAACTTTTGTGGTCAATAACTAGTCACAAAATAATATTATGATCTTATAAAAAAATTGGACTAGCAGCGGACCGTTGAGGTCTCCCACACCACTACGCATCTATCTGCCTTCAGTATTGAATAACTAGTGTACCAACGAAGTTACATCAACTTCATGTGGAAATCCATTATCGACTATCCTGACCGCCTCAGTCTATTTGCGCTCAGGCTTACCACGCCCTCAAACTCCCGACCACACCAGTGCAGTATCTGCTTGAGCCGGGAGCGGTACTTGCTCTTGGCGGTCTGGCTCTCCCCGATGAGACTAGAGTAGGTGGCGAACAGCACGCCCTTCTTCATCAGACCATTTTCACGACCAGAGATTTTGGAATATTTCAGCTGCAATTAAACCCAAAATCAAAATTACTAGATAAAAAATACAATTGATGATAAAAAATAATGAAATAAATACAATAATTATATGAGTATTGTAAAATAGTCAATACATTACACGATTGTTACAATAAAAATTTCATTGGAAAACCACAACCAATTAGCAATTTTTGGAAATACAGCCTGAACGGCTGCAGGAGTGCACTCGTACTGGTTGCTCCCTTCTTGGTAATGTTTAATACACCAGTGTAAATCAATACAGCAAAGAGTTATGTTTTCGTAATTTTTTGAGGCCAAAGGACAAATAACGGTGTCAGTGTAAATCAAACCCATGACTGCTAAAAAATAACTACTCACATGCGCTTAGGGACAAAAAACTACAAATCACAACGAATTTTAATAGCGAAAGGCAACAGAACACCACAATTATTAACTAACCTTGTTTAACGGAACGACTCTAATTTTTGAAGCTCCAATATCACTGAGATCACGTTCTGCATCGTAGCGTAAATCAGATGAAACACTGAGCCTGAAGAAAAATGAATTGACTTTAATGAATGAATGATTGAAAACATGTGGACAAAACAGCTGGAATCTCCAGATGAAACAATACGTACACATCAGCTAAATAAAGTCGAGAAATGCAAAAGCAATATTTTTTACCATTAGTGAATTTTAATAAAAAAGCGCCCAGGGTCTTCGAGCAGATTGGGATTTAGTGTATTCCGTTAAAAAAGATTCGATGCAATTTTAATTCATCCTTGCGTGAACACAAGCAAATTACAAAAAGTGTGAGTGCCTTCCTCAGTTGAAAATACTGAGAACTTTATTAACGCTAAATATTCCCATTATTATATGAATCCAAAATCTTCGCTACACGTACCACAGCGAGCGTTTTCGACCCATCTGGTAGTTTTCGAAGATAATGCCAGCAATAGTTCGACCTTTGCCCACACCGGCACCGTCACCTAAAAATAAAACAAATTATAGCATCAAATTCAGCATCGTAATATTCATAATAATGTGTCACACAATATTAACATAGTGCTACGTAGTTTTATGAGCCAGTCACGAAACTTTCTCACTAAGAAATAATATCTTAATAAAAAAGTTACCTGCTTCATAAGATGCACGGATTTTACCCAAGACCAGTGTTAAGAAAAACCAAAAAATATACACTTATTATTGCTGAATTATCAATTAATGACTTATTACTGAACGACTGAATTATAAACTTTAACCTTGAATAACCAATTTATATTTTTAAACACGTTTTCATTCCCTGTAAACACTTGGATCAAGTCAAAACCCAGTAGTTTTTAACCATAAGACCCAGTGCCAGACCCAAAGTCGTCTGATTCAGACATCCCAACCATCTGACTGCCATAACGCCCCTGCTTACCAACAAGATAGCCCGCCCGTTCGCCACTGGGCAGAAACGTCTCATGCTTCTGGCAGCAGTAGACAATGGCCTCTAGCTGCAGGGCAGACAGCTGACCGGTGTCCACCACCTCCTCGGGGATGCTGGAGGCGTAGCGGACGTCCGGCGGCAGGACGCTGGCCAGGGAACTCGTCTCCACCACTGGGTCTGGGTGACGCAGGCCGGACTTCACTGAAACAACAACATCATTTGGCCTCTAAAGTCTGGTTAATACTATTGTCCTTAACCTAGCCTCTAGTATTTTTTAGCTAGCTCAGCCCAGCCTAGCCCCCGGCACCGAATTTTAAGGGGGTCTTCCCCCCCCATCCCCCCAAACTACATGTGTGATGAGCAGACATGTCCCGCGGTTACCTGCATGCTTCAAAAATTTACCACTCGGGTACAACACTCTTTTATACACAAAAAACACCATACTCCTGATCCGATAGTCTATTATAGACGATAGTACAGTAATACAAGTAATATATAATTGACATACATTTAGCAGGCATATAGTCCGCATAGGTCTCTGCATATCCCAACTCCTCATCTTCCTCCTCAAGCTCGGCCTTCGGTAAAGCTGGCGGAACCACGCTGAAGCCAGGCTGAAAATAAATAAACATATTATTTTAAAAAACAGGTGAATTTTTTATATAAGGTACAGTAGACTTACCCTTTCTAAAATACAAAAAAATAATTAACCGAAAGTATACATATACACAAATAATAAACAATCAATAGCAGGTGCAGCAGATGTTTATTAAGAATTCTATTTTTAAAGATAATATATATTATTTTATATTTATTTATGTCTATTAGATTTAGATTATCTATTTTTAATTTCATTCAGTCGAGAATTTTTATCAGTACTCAGGGGAACGTTTAATCTCAATAACGACGCTATCACAACCATAGCTAAATAATAAGCAATCAATTTGGTAACAGTCACAACTCACAACAATAATCACAAAAAAACACATTACTTGTTTCAGTAGTGGATTTTGCAGTACAGAAGCATAGGGACCGCGGACATCATTTTTAAAGAACGACGACGCCTGCACAAATGGGGAGTTGACGGGATTTGGGGTCCTGGGCGGTCCTCCCATCTGGGTCATGCCCCCGTTGACATAGTCATACTGTTGCTGTGGGGGGTGGCTGACGTATGGCGGACCCGGGCCGGGCGGCTGGTGGCTGATGCCATAACTGGACGCGGTCACAAACGGGCTGGCCGAAGTGGTAGCCATGGACGGGTGGCCGGCCAGACTGACTGACGCGTCCGACGTTTCGCTGTCAAATGACGAAGCACTGGGCGACAACGATGTTTCTCGGTAGTCCAGATTCGGACTAAATCGAGTGTCAATCATGGTTCCTCGTTTCATGTGTCCTCCCGCAACAGGAGGCGGCCCACCGGCCCGTGCATACATTCCGTCATTGTACTGAAAAGCCGGCATAGACGCCGTACGATGCAGCATGCTGTCCTGGAAGCTAGACGCTGCTGCTGGACCCCCAGCACCCGCTGCCGGGATCAGAATCTGACCACTCTGCCCCCCCAGACGACTGCGGCCCCCCGGGCCCCCCTTCAAAACCTTCAGCACCCGCAGGCGTGGCGAGGGAACGGCCGTGGGGGCTCGTGGCCCGGACGGGTCGGTCACGCTGAGAGCCCCCGGATACAGGTCATCCCGGAGCACAGCAGCATTGACCACCGGCGCATACTGACCACTGGCGGCCCCCGCGGAATGGGGAGTCACCGGAGCCGAGTCATAGCCAGTGGCCGCGTAGCCCCCCATAGTGGCGACGGTCCGGGGACAATACGCACTCGTGGACGGCATCATTGTGTCCTAAAATACAAATCTAGCATACTGAATGAAATTACTGTAAATATACTTACTAATTATACTTTTTGGCAATTTTGTAAAAAGTGGAATACATAATATCACGGAAAGGACTGAACTTGAGACTCAACCAACACGCTTTTAGTTCAACTCGATTTAAAAAACGCTTGCAATTTTCGAAAAGGGCAAGTCATGGCCTTCAAGCAAAACATCAAAAAACGCATCTGTCCCGCTAACTAGTCCTGAGACAGTATATAAGACTACATAACCCTTACTGTTCTTAATATACAATCATAATAATATTTTACAGTAATACCTTTACCTGAAACTGGGAAGTCTGCGGGCTACTGGCAACCGGCAGCTCCACAGAGACGCCAGGATTCTCTTCAAACTGAGCCATGCCCATATCGGCCGCTCCAACGTCCGGCAACAGGAATTCATCCAGCCCGGATGCCGACAAGGCCGCTGATAGCAAATCTTTGGAATCCTTAAAACAATAATCCAATATATACTACACAGTACACACTAAGCCGAACGTCAAAACATTAAGTTCTCAAAGGAATCTACTTCAATCAAAGCTTAAATGTTATAAATTATAATTAAGCATTATATATTTACGTATAAAGTACTGTACCATCACACATACATGTGTAACACGTTGTAACTTGGCCGAATTTTGAAAAAAAACTGGTATTTTTTGTGAAAATTATGCGATTTTTACCAAAATTTTCGCCAAAATCTGTGTTTTTTGGTCCAAAAAGATGAAAAATTGAGCCATTTTTAGGAGGGGGGTCAAAAATGACTTGACGCAGGGGGGGGGTCCGACGGAACAGGGGAGGGAGTATCCAAAATTTTGGGGCCGTTACTTGTAATGATACCATAACGACGTCACGTGAATAACAACTGCATAACAATACACATTATATATATACGTCCTTGTGCACATGAATCTAACTTACCGACATTTATATGTACAGCAATACAAGATGACAATCTGCAATATATATATAAATGAATTAAAATTATGTACACATAACAATATATATATACACAGTTTTGCAGCCTAGACCAATCACTAATAACAGAAACCGAGCCATACACGAGACCGGCGAGAGCGAGACCAGTAGCCTGTTTCAATAAACTCACTGGCCCACAAATTTGCGCCTGCGGCCCTGTGACTTCATTAAAGCAGGGGATCAAGTGCAGTTGGGGGGGGAATAGTGGACCTATTTTTTCGAGTAGAGCAGCTTGAGGGAAGCCTTTTTTTGTGATAGAACATCTATCCACAAATTTGGATTTTCTGAGGTATGACCCTTTGAAAATTGCATTTTCAGTGTTTTTAGAAGTGAACATGGCCAAAGTTTGAAGCCAAAAATTAAATGGTTATATAATTTTTGTTTTGGATAGTTTTGACTTTTGACTGCGTTATGATGTTTTAAAGCATCGTCTAGGCTTAACTAACAGGATTCTCTAGGCTAAGCTGGCAGAAATTTTTCTGCAAATTTCGATTTTTTTAGTAACTAAGCCTGAGCCTAAGCCCCATACAAAGCTTAAGCCTAAGCCCAAGCCTAAATTAAGGCCGTTTGATTCTGGTTTGGACGTGTCAGGTGAGTCTGGCCAATTTTTCGAACGGAACGGGGTCAAAGTGCCTTTGTTTTGATTCTAAAAAATTGTAAACATTATTCTCACTTAATTCTGGCACGTTTATATAAAACGGGTTCCACAAAACATTGCGAAAACTCTCTCTCGGAAGGAGTGTTTTAGGGTTAAATGCATGGGGGGGGGGGATAGTGGACCCATTTTTTTTAGTAGACACCTTTGGGGAAGCATTTTTGCTTCAAGAACTCCTATTTCATTTTTTGGATTTTCTGAGATACAACCCCCCGAAATCCGAACCTTCACTGACGGACGTTTTCGTAATTTTTTTCAGAAACCCGTGTTTTTTTCGCCCTAAACGTTAAATAGAGTCGAAATGTTTATAATTTTTTAGGACCAAACCAAGGGCACCATGGCCGGTATTCATAAAAGTCGAAATAAAAAGCTCGGCTTTTTATCCGTAAGTCTGGATTGAAAAAGCCGGGATAAAAAGCTAGGCTTATGCGCAAGCTTGGATTTCTATTCGAGCTTTTTGTTTAATCCAGGCTTGCTCAAGCCTGGCTTTTTATCCAAGCTTTTTATTCATAATGAAAAAATCAATAAAATATACGTGAAAGCCGGGATTATAATCCGAGCTTGATTTTTATGAATACCATAAGCTCGGCTTTTTATCCCAGCTTTTATGTCAAAAAGCCTGGATAAAAAGCCGAGCTTGGTTTTATGAATACTAAAAGCCGGGCTTGCTCTAAGCCCGGATAAAAAGCCAAGCTTACACTTTTATGAATCGGTGCATGACCCCGTTCCTTTCGAAAAAGTGGACAATTCCACCAGAATCGCCCAATTTTTGACCTAGTTCAAACTTGGCCTCAATTTAGGCTGGGGCTTAGGCTTAGGCTTAATATGGGGCTTAGGCTTAGTATCAGGCTTAGGCTTAGGTTCCGGCTTAGGCTCAGGCTTAGGAACCAAAAAATCGAAATTTTCAGGGAAAATCCTGCCAGCTTAGCCAAGAGAATCCTGCCAGCTAAGCCTAGACGATGCCTTAAAACATCGAAACGCAAAAAATCAAAACTATCCAAAAAAAAGATTATAGCCTTTTGAGGGTGCAACTGAAGAATACGGGGAAAAATTCCATTTGAACTTTTCATTGCCGAAAAACATCATTTTATACGTTTTTCAGTGCGCTGAGTTCATTTTTAGCATTTTTGAAGCGAAAAAACGTTGATTTATGGCTTTTCGAAAAAATTCAAATTTTGTCGAAAATCATCATTTTTCGACATATTGGGATGAATTGTCGAAAATTATCATTAATACAGTCGTATAATTCAGTCTTGAATTTGATCACCATAAAGTAACACATAATAGTATATTTAATTCAGCTTTGTTTGCAACATATTCTGCTCAATTTTGCCAAAAGAGTTCAATTTTCCTAACTATAAAATAGGCGAAATACACGTCGTCAAACTGAGCTCATATATCGAAAGTTTTTGTTTCTTTTTGGGTAGACAATAAAATAATTACATTTTCCCAGAAAAAATAGCCATCTTTAGTCATAAGTACCAATTTTTAATAAATTCAAATACCATAAATACTAATTCAAAATGTCACTGATGCTCAGCATCAAGCTGGCACTGACAGTCAACTTAGGCGCAAAAGTTCAGCTTTATTTATGATTCCACAGTAGCAAGTGCTTTTGATGCACGCAACAAAGACTAACACAGGAAGAAAGAAAGACTCTTAAAATGATCTAAAACCAATCTAAAAACACTCTAAAAATTTTAAGAGTGAATTAAGAGAGCAAGTTAAGACTATTTTAAGAGTGAATTTAGACTGTTTTTAGATTATTTAAGACTGTTTTTAGATTATTTAAGACTGTTTTAAGATAATCTTAAATCAGTCTAAAATGCAGTTTGGAACTACGCTGCACAATTTTAGATTGTTTTCAGAGTAAATTAAGACCAGTTTTAGACTGGTTTAAGACTGTTTTAAGAGTATTTAAGAGTAATTTAAGATAATCTAAAGCTGGTCTTAAATGCAGATCAGCTCAGCTGCCTTTATTTTAGATTGTTTTAAGAGTGAATTAAGACTAGTTTTAGACCATTTTAAGAGTGATTTAAGAGTAATTTAAGATAATCTAAAACTGGTCTTAAATTCAGACCAGCTCAGCTGCCTTTATTTTAGATTGTTTTAAGAGTGAATTAAGACTAGTTTTAGACCATTTTAAGAGTGATTTAAGAGTAATTTAAGATAATCTAAAACTGGTCTTAAATGCAGACCAGCTCAGCTGCCTTTATTTTAGGTTGTTTTAAGAGTGAATTAAGATTAGCTTTAGACTATTTTAAGAGTTTTTACGAACTGAGGGTGTCCTCGTAAGCCTAAGAAGTACGAGCCCATGAGGGAACACGAGATGCATACTCAAACAGAAGGTATATAACCAAGCAGAATGGGTCACGATGAATGTAAGTGTTACAATTACTAAAAAGTGCATTTTAACCCATTACATAAACCAGAAAAGTCATTTCTCCCAAAACTTTTTTCCGGGTACGCCACTGACACTTTTATTTAGATTAAATGACTACATAAATGACTACAAACTACGTTTTGCTAATGTGACCCTTTCGCTAGGGGGGGGGGGGGTGAAGGGACCGCGCAAGAAAATGTTAGTTTTCCCGGGTTCATTTTAACAACCTTGCCCATATGGGTACTATTGTCAGTTTTTTGTATGTTTTTAATTATTATATACCTGTTAATTTCTCTTGTTTAAACGCCAGTGCCAAATAACCGAATGAAAGTAAAATATGCCCGTCACGACTCACGACCATACATGTGGAGTCTCAAATCTTGGGGAAACTTGCCCCCACCCCCCCAGACTCCCTCACGTACATCTGTGGTCACGACCAGTAACACTTACTTATTGTACCCTCCTTGCGTCGCTGTAGAGTGAAAAGTACGTACTCCGGACGTATCGTTTTTTTCACATAAATAGAGACTTCTGGGCACGGCGCATCCAATGAGAAAAACGCGAACTTTCTAAGACCAATATTATATTAGTTATCTAAGAAAATGTGCTTCAGTGTTTTTCTCTTTGGTGCTATTTTGCACTTTGATCATAGCGAAAAATACGTAACTTGCTAAACAACTGAAGACACAGCAAGCGAAAAAAGTGTATAACATGACGTTAAGTGGAAGAACATGCTTTTCGCTTTGACATGTAAATTCAAATCGAAAAACGTGTACGTATGCAAATTGTGGATAGTGGGTTATTCCTAGCTTACGGAATTTTTTAATTCAAAATCCCAGCAAATATCAGAACGAATTGCGGGTTCGGGATAATGCTGGTGCAGCCCTTGTTTCTGAAGATGCCGGTACTCTACCGACGGCAGGCTCTGATTTGTCTACAGATGACTATAGCATTCCACTGGCCCAAACTGCCGATGCTTCGAGATCTACGGAAACAGTGACTGCTTCTACAGCATCAGCCACTGCATTAAGCTCACCGGTTGCACACCATGAACAACCGCTACTCGCTCATGAGTCGCCATCTTTTGCTGCTGCTCATCCAGTACCATCAGCTTTAGTACCATACTCAACGTCAACAAGCCGATCCAATTCACCAGTCTTTGCTGATTTAGAGAACATGTTTCCGGAAGAGAATCTCCAGGATATCGGTCAAGATGGTGGTAATATCAGCAGAGACTCTAGCAAACTGGTCGATGAGGTATTAAGCGAAATTGCTGAGGAACGAATGTTTTCCCGACCACCGATTGCTAGAGAGCTTTTACCCAGTGAAGTCAGAAAAGGGAAGGCGAGACGAAAGCGTGAAGCCGATGTTTCTTCGACCGATTCCAGTCTACGTTCTGACTCAGAACTGAACACGTTCAGAGCAGCTCCAACGCATCTAATGAACCTGGTCCATCCACGCGGCAGCCAAGGCCAGCTAAAAAGAAGAAAAAACAACCGAAGAAGACCCATAAATCTGGCCGCAAAACCGGCGAATCAAACTCAAACAGTGACAATGAAGATGATCACGGAGAAACTACCCCCTTGACTCGAAAATGACAGGTTCACATGGAAGACTGGGAGAAAGAAAAACAGAAGACAGCTTGTCAACGGGGCGAAGCTCCGTTTGTGAAAGAGGAGCTGGATGACCCAGAATTCCAGCGAATCCAACTACAGCGTCGAATCAGCCGACAGGCAGTCTCGGCGACCACGCTTCTGCGCCAAGCCGACCCCAAAGCAGAAGTACACTGCCCCTTTGCCTATTCCTGTGGCCAAAATGCGAGACTTGCAGTCGATGGCCGTACTTGCCGCCCGATAAGCAGGACTTTTATAAAAGTTTGGTTACTGCTACAGATCAGGAAGACAGTTGTTAAAACTTATGCTACGTCGGTTTTTTGTTGCAAAATGAGCAATTCAGTGTTTGAGCTATTTCCATCCTAAAAAGTAGTTTCTACGGCAGAAAGTTTACTAAATCAACGTTATATTGGGTGAAAGCATAACGTCGGTCTATTGCCAGAAAAAATAGGTTTGAAGATTAATTTTAGATTTTAGGTTAGGATGCTGTCCCTTCTCAGTCTACTTCGCAAAAAACTGAGTTAAAACTGTTTTAATGCATTTCAATGCATACAATTTAATGACTTTTTTGCGTGCAGCGAGTCTACAAATTGTGCTATTTCTAACGCTTGACAGTGTTGTCTGTTTTGTTTCAGGGAAACTTTGCTTATATTCTATTTTGATAGTCAATTTTTACTAGAAAAAGCGACAAAAAGTTTACTATTTGCGCATACTTTGCTTTCAAACTGTGACGTTTTTAAAAAGCAAAACGATGTTTCAATAAAGACGTGGTGTTTAATAAGATTCTTACTGTACTCTGGGCATTATTTGAAAAACGTGTAGTTCATCAGCATGTAGATAACAATTCGGCGCGAAAAACACGTATATTACAGGTTTCTTAGAAACGGTAATAGTTAGAGATCTGGAATTTTCAAATTTTAGCCTACGGCCCAAGAGCAATAATATTGATTTTACAGCTAGTCCCCAGCACGTGTCGCCTCCGCTGTAGCGGTTTTTCGCTCATAACTCACGATTTCAAAGTGCAACTTACACGCTTTTCAAACTACAGCGACGCTTGGAGGGTTGATGGGGTATATAAAAAGCAGCCATAAAGTGCAGATTTAGCATGCATTTACAGCGTAGTCGCAGCTTTTTAGTTGTTTTCAACGTTTTCAGGCAAAATCACGATGTTAAAAATCAAAAATTTCCCCAATTTTTTTTCTGAGGGTTGCCCCCCCCCAGACCCCTGCAACCCCGTGGCTCAATATTTCTTGCTTTTGTGTTCCATTAAAGCGTGTTTATGTGTATATAGATGCACTGTACACTATATATTTGCTTAATTCACTGTTTAATGTATATGTATATCCTGTTAGATGTTTTATTGTAGCAAAAATGACATTTTTAATGATTTTTAAAAAATGATTTTACAACAAGTGTTGCTTAGAAATGCTGTTTCGATGAAAATTTTATTTCAAAACTCCAAAAAAGGTCCAGCCTCTTGGGGCTGCCGCCCCCATTCCCCTGCAAGTAACCACTCTGGTTTTTACAAAAGTGTTGCTTAGAATTGCTTTTTCAATGCAAAGTTTATTTTATAATTCCAAAAAAGCTCCAGCTTCTGGGGGCTGCCGCCCCCAGACCCTTGCAATCGCTATAATTTTAGGACGTGTTGCTGACAACTTTTTCAATGTAAATTCACCGTCAAAATTCTAAAAACTATCCCTCTGCAGATTGCGCGACTGTTAGTTTGCTAGATTGCGTGGGCATTTCACCCCCGCCCCCTTCCCCCGGTCGTCTACCATCAGTTCAGCGGTCAGCCCCCCCTTCGCAAAATCCTGGGTACGCTAACACTACTGCTATGCCATGTGTAAAAAACACAGAAAACATAACAATAACAACAATCGACACTACTAAAAAATCGCCTCGGAAAAATTTTGTCACGCTCTCTACCAGGGTTGGCAAGTCTCGAGTTTGCAACCGAGACCGAGACCGAGACCAAGCAACCGAACGAGACCTATATGCGAGACCGAGACCAGCCCTTTGGGGACCTTTTTAAACGTTAAGAGATAGCGGAATGAAACCGTTCCCAGCATTCAGAGGAAGGTTAGGCCTACGACAGATTTTTTTTGGTTTCCCGTGAAAGCGTATATAGTCTATGAGCTACATGACCAAATATGAAAATGCGGGTTTTCCCCCGCCTGCTATACTCTATAAATATAGTGCCTCCATAACGTCCAATCAATGTATATAATGAATAATGGAAGCGACTTCTTGTGAAAAATATAGTTTTGCTGGAAAATTTTAAAGCTGATCGCAAAATGGCAAAAAAATGTACATATAAAAGCCGAAAAAAATCTATAAATCACAAGATGGCCTATACATACATGCATAATATAAACAAATATAAATTAAACTTTTAGTAGTAGTAGTAGTAAATATATATATAATATACATTATATAGACATTTTATATGAAACTATAAAAGTAACTTAATCTAATATAATAAAGACTATAATATAATCTAAAAACATTGAAAACTCAGCTAGCATACATTTAAGAGTGATTTAAGACCAATTTTAGATAATCTTAAATCACTCTTAAAACAGTCTAAAACATTTAAGAGTGATTTAAGAGTGTTTTAAGAGTACATATTGATTTAAGAGTGTTTTAAGAGTATTTAAGATTATCTTAAATCACTCTTAAAACAGTCTAAAAACATTCAAAACTCAGCCAGCACTCATTTAAGAGTGATTTAAGAGTGTTTTAAGAGTATTTTAGATAATTTAAATCACTCTTAAAACAGTCTAAAAACATTTAAGAGTGATTTAAGAGTGTTTTAAGAGTATTTTAGATTATCTTAAATCACTCTAAAACTAGTCTTAAATTACTCGGAAACAATCTTAAAAGTTTTAAGACTGTTTTTAGAGTCATTTTGCAGTTTTATTTCAATCTTAAAACAATCTAAAATTGGTCTAAAATAATTTTAGACCGTTTTCAGATAGTCTGAATTTGGTCTAAAACATTCTGGTCTTCCGGCCCAATCTAAAAATAGTCTAAATTTAGTCTTAAAATTTTCAGACCAAGTTTAGACCAAATTAAGAACTCTTAAAATAGTCTTAAATGTTAAAAATTTAAGACCAAATTAAGACCAAATAAAGAGTGGCGGTTTTCCTGTGTAATCCCTTGCTCACCCAAATACTAAGCCTAAGCCTAAGCACTAAGCCTCAGCCTAAGCACTAAGCCTAAGCCTGAGCTCTGCGTCTGAGCGCTAAGCCTAAGCACCAAGCCTAAGCCTCAGCCTGAGGCCTAATTTGAAGAAAAAACCTGCCAAGAAGCATCAGAATTGACTTTACCGCACGAAAAAACCGCAAATAGCTTCATATTTAGAAAAAATTCCCAGCTATTGCCCGAAATTTGTACAGAATCTTACTTGTGCTGTAACGCTTCTATTAGCCTGATCCTGGTAGCTTCAGAAAAAGTTCCGTAACTTTTCAAAGCCTGAACCGATTTACAAAATTTTTGAAGCATTTAGTAGCTTAGAAGTTATTCTTTCAATCGTAGCAGCAGGTTTTTATTTGATTCAGTATTTTTGCCTAAATATAATTCTGCGCAAAAAATTTCATGTATATAAAGTTTAATTTTTGGAGTTTGATTTTGATTTCCAGCTAAAGCTTACATCCTATCAACTTCTAACCTAGCCTATTCGAAAGAGCGTTCAATTTTACCCCCCCCTAGGTTTGGGGGATATAGGGGGACTCCAGGGGGCTGTTGCACAAAAATTTATTAGTTATCAGTTATCAGTAATCAGTTATCAGCTATCAGTTATCAGTATAGCGTTGCACGACTAGGGTTAGACCGAGCCGGGAATTTCGGTGCCGAGCCGAGCCGAGCCGAGCCGGCCGGCTCGGCATGCCGAGCCGAGCCGAGCCGAGCCGGCCGGCTCGGCATGCCGGGCCGAGCCGAGCCGGCCGGCTATGGTTAATTTTGTGTTTTATCAAAATTTAATCGTGCGCTCCGGGAATCAATGTTTTGGGGCACAACCTTTTTTAAGTCACAAATTTGGACTTATATAATATGTCAAGAAGCAAGGAAGGATTAGAGCTTTTATTTGATATTTGATACTCATGCAGTTGGAGGGGATGGGGTAAGCTCCTTCCTAAACTCAGAGACAGCACTGGCGGTCCCAGACTTCGATTTCGGGGGGGGGGCGGAGGTCTGAAGAAATTTGTAACTGAAAAAATTTTACAGAAAATTCAGATTCAGAGTCTCTGAATTCTGGGTGAAATTATCTGAATTTTGCCTGAATTATTCTGAAATTTATCTGAAATTCCTCTGAAAGTCTGTAAAATGCTAGAAATTGTAAAAAAGTAACATCTGAAAAATGTGTAACTGAAAAAATTTTACAGAAAATTTAGATTCCTGTGAAGGGCCAGATTTATTTTGACGTCCATTTTCGCCACGAAGCCGGCTTTTACCAACAATATTACTATATGTATTTATACGTTAATTTTTTTCACTTTTACTACAATATCTGAAGAACCATGGAATATTGTTTATATATCTTCCCACCGCCTTTTCGACTATTTCGTGCAACGGGCACCAGAGTAAAAAATTGAAAAAATTATATACTAAGCTTTTGGATATTGCAACGCAATATTGCAACGCAGACAGCAAATTTAGTAAAAATGTCGTTTTTGCAATGATATAAATGTAACACAAAACAGTATATCAGGCAAACAAATTGCGCCTAATACACACATATTCTTACATGATGAAGTAATTCCAATAAAAAAATGGGTAGGGCGGCCGCCCTCCCCCCGGGATATACCGGTATGAGAGAGCGGTGTATTAACGGAAAAACACAAAAACCGTATATATATACAGCTCTAGCTTTTTTGATTCTGGGAAGAGTTTTTAAACTTTCGAAAGTTATTTCCTGAAAATTCACGACTGTCTCAGCTCTCGGCCTGGCTCGGCAAAATTGCCGAGCCAAAGGCAAGTTGCCGAGCCGAGCCGAGCCGGCCGGCTCGGCGGCCGAGCCGAGCCGAGCCAGCGGTCTATCCCTATGCACGACATTTATCAGTTATCAGTTATCAAGTATCAGTTATCAGTATTAGCGTTGCACAAGAACACTAACGTTCTGTGCAACGAACACTGATAATTCACTGATAAATGCAGGAAATTTTACTGATAACTGATAACTGATAATTATCAGTAAATTTTGTGCAACACTGATAACTGATAATTGATAACTGATAACTGATACTGATAATTATCAGTTATCAGTAAACGCCGTGCAACGCAGTTTACTGATAATTTACTGATAACTGATAATTTATCAGTTATCAGTGTTTTGTGCAACGGGGCCCAGATCATTAGTCGAAAAAATGCCGTTTTTCCGACTTATTCCACCCCTAAGGGTTTTAACACCAATAATTTCACTCTAGATTTTTATTAAAAGGGGCGACAGCTATTTTGGGGGCTAAAGATCAGATTGGGGGCTTGGCTGACGATGGGGGTTCTATATTTTTATTAAAAGATGGGGTGGGAGGCACGTGGCAGCCGAAAATAATTTTTCCCCCTATTCTTCAGTTTGACCCTTTTGAGGGTTCAAGATTTGGCCTATGTACGTACGTTCACACAGGAAAACCGATAGTGAGAAAAACGTCCAAAAAGAGTGAGAATTTTTGTGAGTTTCTCACTGGATTCGCATGTACAAATTGAGTGTGAAAAACGTCCGAAAATTTCTCACGCATTTTGAACGTTTTTCGGATGGGCGGTACTGAGACGAATAATTCTCACTGGATTCTCACGTGCAAAATTAGTGAAAACAGGTTCGGATAAAATTATCACTTAATTCTCACTCTTTTTCGACGTCTAAAACCAGTGAGAAAAGAGTGATAAAACTTTCTCACTCCTTTTACACTCTTTTCTCACTCTGCCCAACAATCGGAAAGAGTGATAAAAGAGTGAGAAATTTTTCTCACTCGTTTCACACTTTTTCTGGCTTTAGCGTAGAGCAAGAATACAGTGCGAAACAAGTGAGAAAGTTTTATTACTGCTTTCGCACTGTTTTCTTGCTCGTTTCGCACTCTTTTTTCACCCGATTCACACTATTTTTGAACTCTCTTTCGATGTTCAAAACCAGTGAGAAAAATCTTAAACTCTTAATGACAACTTTACATGGGTGTTGTAAGTTGTTTATTCTTTATATATAACTCTTACATATAAATAATACGTATTATTTAATATTTATTTCTGTATATATTTCTAATAAAAAACAAGATCACCTTGATTTATTGCAGTTACTGGCATTGGTAAGACTTGGTAAGTCGCTTTATTTATAATTCCTAATTACATATTTTTCAAGTTAGTATCGTCGATTATTTTATTCCAGGTTGAGTTACATAACGTATACTAGTTTTCCACATTTCATCTGTTGCATCCGATTGTATAATTTGCTGAGCTTTGGATGCTTCCTTCCGGATAGAAAATCAAGTTTCCTTAATTAGTGTGACACAACTTTTATAAAGTGACTTGTTTAACAAATTATAAACAATTTTTTATTTTGGAAATTTAAAAAAATGAACCGAGCACATAAAAAACCTGAAAAGTTTGATGCAAAAAAAATCTAAATAAGTGCTGCGAAGTCTTAGAAATAGTGCGAATTGAGTGAGAAAACAGTGTGAAAAGAGTGAGAAATGAGTGAGAATTTGTTCAGCGCAGTATAGCTGGACTGAGAAAGCAGTGATAAAAGAGTGAGAAAACAGTGTGAAAAGAGTGAGAAAACAGTGTGAAAAGAGTGAGAAATGAGTGAGAATTTGTTCAGCTCAGTATAGCTGGAGTGAGAAAACAGTGATAAAGGAGTGAGAAAACAGTGTGAAAAGAGTGGGAATTTGCTCAGTGCTGTCTAGCGGGAGTGAGAAAACAGTGTGAAAACAGTGATAAAGGAGTACAAATAGAGTGAGAATAGAGTCCGAAAAGAGTGAGAATTTGCTTCTGGCTAAATTTCTCACTGGTTTCGATTGCGTGCGAAAAGAGTGAGAAAAAGTCAGAATTTAGTGATAAAAAGTGTGAAACGGGTGAGAAACGAGTGCGAAACGAGTGTAACTTTGCTCTCCGAATCGAGTGAGAAATTTTTCTCACTCTTTTTGCACCCTTTTTGGATGCGCCTTTCTCTTCCTGTGTCACTTCCCAAAACACTGAAAATGCAGTTTTCAAGGGGTCATAGCTCAAAAATCCAAATTTGTGGATAAGGGTTATATTACAAAAAATGGGTTGCTTCCCTTAGTGTGTTCTACTCCAAAAAACAGGTCCACTATTCCCGGGTTAAATGCAGTTGGGGGGGGGGGAAATAGTGGACCTATTTTTTTGAGTAGAGCACCTTGGGGGAAGCATTTTTGCTTCAAGAACCCCTATTTCATTTTTTGGATTTTCTGAGATATGACCCCCCGAAATCTGAACCCTTAGTGAGGGACGTTTTAAAATTTTTTTTCAAAGCCCTTGTTTTTTCTGTTCTAATCGTGTCTAAATGGTGTCAGATTATTGTTTACAATATTTTAGAATCAAAACAAAGGGTCTTTGACCGGGTTCCTGCCGAAAAATTGGCCGAATTCGCCAGAAACGTCCAATTTTTGACCAAATTCAAACTTGGCCTTAATTTAGGCTTGGGCTTAGGCTTAGGGCTTAGGCTTAGTATGGGGCTTAGGCTTAGGCTTAGTATCAGGCTTAGGCTTAGGTTCAGGCTTAGGCTCAGGCTTAGGCAATAAAAAATCGAAATTTTCAGAAAAAATCCTGCCACCTTAGCCTAGAGAATCCTGCTAACTAAGCCTAGACGATGCCTTAAAACATCATAACGCACGCAAAACTATCCAAAAACAAAGATTATAGCCAATTTTGGCTTCGAACTTTAGCCTACATACGTTCACTTCCAAAAACACTGAAAATGCAATTTTTAAGGGGTCATAGATCAGAAAATCCAAATTTGTGGATAGGTGTTCTATTACAAAAATTGCTTCCCTCAAGGTGCTCTACTCCAAAAAATAGGTCCACTATTTCCCCCCCCCCCCAACTGCACTTGATCCGTGTTTTATTGCGTCGAAAAGTGCGAAACGCCGCACTTTTTTTCAGAAATTTCGCACTTTTTCTTGGCCATGTGCGTCCCGTAAAGCACTTTTATTCGGCTGAAGCTGTAAGAAGTCATTGCTGATTTGGCCCAAAAATAGCATTTTTGTCGCTAAATTTTTGAAAAAATTTCTAAATTGCGTCAAAACCATCAAATTACCCCAGTTCTCTAACGTTTGAAGCTTGATGCACAACTACAATTTGTTTCCATGACAGTTTAAACCCTACTATGATTAGTTAGGATTATAATTAGAAAAATACTTAAACGTATTGGATAATCATGTCAAACCATGGAATTTTCCAGGATTTTTCTAGGGGTTTTCTAGGATTTTTCTAGGGTTTCAATGATTTTTCTATGGTTTTTTTAGATTTTTTTAGGACTTTTCTAAGGTTTTTCGGAAAATAATTTTCCTTCCTGTGAAGCCCTAGTATAAATTCTGCTTCTGGTGAATCTGGCCTATTATTCGAGAGAAATGGTGGTAAAGAACACGACAACGGAACAGAGTTTATTCGGTTAATGGTTATAAAACACCAACTACAATAAACCAAACAGTGTTACAATTTAGTTGTTACTAAATGTAGCACTGAAAGTAAGGTCAACTGAGAAGTTTTGTAAGACAAAAGTGTACAAAATAGAGTCAGTGGCGTATTTAGGGGGGGGGGGGCTGGGTGGGCTGGCCCCCCCCCCCCCCTTAGCGATTTGAGCCCCCCCTTAGAGGGTCGCAGCCCCCCCCCCTTTCCGAAACTTCAAAAGCTGACAAAAGTGTTTCTGATACCTCCACAATTGACAAATTCTACCTTCAAAATTTAAAAAATCTCCAAGTTTTTTCCATTCTGTTGATGTTTTTTCGGCTTAGATACCTTTTTTCTTTGTGCATGCCTATATATATGCCAGGTCTATTATCATATTCTGTGCTAATTGATTAATGTCTCACATGTTTGTATAGTTAGATAGGGTAAAAAATACAAAATTAAATACAAAGTATAGTATTTTTTGCTTTGCTGCATACATGTTTGTATTTTTTTGTTTGTATTTTTTTGCATACATATTTTTTACGATTTTTTCACTTTTTGTTAATTTTAATTTTTGAAGCATTATTACACCAATCTGCAGTGGCGTAGCCAAAAAAATTTCGGGGAGGGGGGATGAGTTTTCTTTGTTTTAAAACGTTAAAAATGCATTTAATTGCTATTTTAACGCAAAAAACGACACATATTAGCAATTTTCGGCTAATTTATAGTTTCTGTATAATAAAATTAGCCACAGTCGACCATTTGGAACTTTAAATAATGATCTGCTAACGGCAAGTGTATCCGCGTCTCGTGTGTCAATTTTCAACCCTAAAATTGCAACACACATCAGAAACGGTCGTTCTTGACGACGGATCAGAAAAAGCCACCTGGCAAAAGCATATTGCAACGATAAGTCATCGCAAAACCCCAATTTTTGAACGCAGCCATAAAATAGCCTACGCTGGCCCATAGCACAAAAAGATTCACTCCAACTCTTTAGTTTTGGTGTCTTTTACTCTTTAGTAGTTTTCATTGCAATGTCGATGGTTAAAACCTCAAAAAAGCTAAAACTTCTGGTGGCTGCCGCCCCCAGACCCCCGCATTGCTAAATGCTAGCTGTAGATCCACTACATTTCTTTATTTCATGGAAAAAGTGCAATTTTCAATGCAATTTCGATGGTTAAAATATCAAAAAAGCTTCAACTTCTGGGGGCTGCCACCCCACAGGAAAAAATCTGATTACAAAAACGGGTTTTGTAATTTTTTTGTAACTTTTTTGTAATTTTTTTGTAACTTTTTTGTAATTTTTTTGTCATTTTTTTGTAATTTTTTTGTAATTTTTAAAATTTTTATTTTTTGCTTCAAAGTTGGCAAAAACACATTTCAAGACATAAAAAAGGCATCCTGACCTTGAAATAGCTGTATTTTAAATTTTTTTCGATTTTTTGAAATATTTGCTTTTCAACGTTTTGTAATTTTTTTGTAACTTTTTTGTCATTTTTTTGTAATTTTTTTGTAACTTTTTTGTCATTTTTTTGTAATATTTTTGTAACTTTTTTGTAATTTTTTTGTAATTTTTAAAAATTTCATTTTTTTTCTTCAAATTTGGCAAAAATACATTTCAAGACATAAAAAGCATCCTGACTTTGAAATAGCTGTATTTTTAATTTTTTTCGATTTTTCGAAAAATATGACATGCTTTTCAACGTTTTGTAATTTTTTTGTAATTTTTTTGTTTTTTGTAAATTGTTTTGCTTAAAATTTGGCAAAAACACATATAGACATAGAAATTGTGTCTTGACTCTGTAATTGCATTTTAACTTTTTACTATTTTTCGAAACATTTTGTTTTCAGCGTTCTGTATTTTTTCGTCATTTTTCTGTGATTCTGTCATTAATTTTGGTATCATTGAAGTTTTTTTGCAGCTTACATCAACGGTAAAGATGATGCAAAATCGTACTGGTGTTGAAGACGATAGGGATGTCATCCTTTGGATTCAACAAGATTCATGATCCCGTTATATATTAAATATGTATGTACCAGGGTTTGTTTTTTCAAAATCGGATTTCATCATTCTGGCGTCATTTTTAAACTCCTGTCGTCATTTTTATTTTTCGTTCGTCAAAATTAGATTATCGCTTTACAGTACCTTTGCGCTGCAGCAATATTGCTAGTTAACGTTCTCTTACGATGGCGTACTGAGAAAAAATTTTCGGCCAAAATTAAAAAAAACTCGGACTTATGAAATTCAAGCGGTTTTTATATACCTATATTATCATACATGTATGAGGGGTGGGATGGGGGGGGGGACTCCCCCCAGAATCGACGACTCGGGGGGGGGAGGCTCGCCAAAATCTAGGCAAAATTTTGAAAAATGGCACTTTTCGGCGAAATTTTTAGAAAATTCGGCAAAATTTATGGTATTTTTGGTCGATCTGAAGGGGAGGGTCCCCAAAATTTGGCCGGAGAGGCCCCCCCACATATTTTGACCCCGTTACATGTATGCTATATTATATATTTTTATAAGTTTTGGCCAAAAATTATTGAAATCGGTGTTTTTAGCTAAAGGGTATAAAGTGCGATTTTTTGAAAGGGGGGGGGTCAAAATTTAGTAGACCGATGGGAGGGGTGTCCCACCATGGAAAGAGAGGTATTCAAAGTTTTTGTGCTGTTACATGTATGCTTGTACATGGGGTCTCAGTCTTGGGAGGAAGCTTGTCCTGCATTTTTCAGAATTTTAGTGGGTCTTCTGGTTTTTTCACAATTTTAGAAGGTCTTGTCCCGACATCCTGGGCACTACTCACAACAACCCCAAAATTTCCAGCTTTGCCTGAAAATGAAAATTTTTTGCAAAATTTGGATATTTTTTTGCATTTTTTTAGCTTTTTGCTTGTTTTTAAGGCAATCTGGGGTAAATTTTCGGGCACCTTTTTTAACTTTGAGGAGGGCTTGCTTGTCCCGTAATCACAAATCTGGCAGGAATTGCCTCACCACACCAGACCCCCTTGGCTCTTGTACATTTCTGTGCGAAAGATGTCGATAAAATTTAAAGGAAAACATTTCGGAAATGGAATGAATTCGATTTTTTGTAAAAATGCTTAAATTGCACTTTTTTGCAATTAACACAAAAATTAGCAGATAACAGCGCATATTGTCCGACCGAACATTATACTAATTTTGGCCGACCAAAAACATCAGAGCTAAAATTTGAGCTCAGAATACCAAGAACAGTAAGCCAGGAGGATGCAGGGGTCTAAGAGCGACAGCCCTCAAAAACAAAATTGAAAATTTTTCATTTGTTAGGCCAAATTTGGTCAAGTGGAATCGTATCAGAAATTTTTTCGAATCGGGAAATTAACACTAAATCACGTCAGAAACTCAGAAGCATAACGCCACATCAGGTAGATAGGTAAATGTACTGGTGTATATGCAGAGGCTTTGATGAAGGTTAATAACAAAGAAAGACGAATAAGCCAGTAAGTTGCAGGGGTCTGGGGGCGACAGCCCCCAGAAAAAATTAGAAATTTTGTCAATTTTTAGGCCGAATTTGGTCAAATCAGCGTCAATATTTGCTGAAAACGTTTAGTCAAAGCTTCGTCATTTTTATTTTCTGAACGTCATTTTTAAGTTTTATTTCTGCAAATGGCGCCATTTTTGACCAAAAAAAACCCTGGTATGTACATAATATATTTAATATGCACATTTTCAGAATATGTGCAGATTTCTTCATATTTTTATCATATGTTTTCAAACATATCAGAGGCGGATCCAGGAATTTTTTCCGGGGGGGGGGCGACCCCGCCTCTACCATTACAAATACAGTAGAATACAAATGCATAGTTGCGGGAGTCTGGGGGCGGCTAGACACTTTTACTGTTTTTGACTCCGGGATACCCTCTAAAATCTGCAACTTCTATCAAGGCAAGGCACACAGTTGCGGGGGTCTGGCGGCGGAAGTCTTCGCTCAACTGGAGACGTATCAGACATTTTTTCCGACAAAATTTAAAACAACGGATGGGAACGTTACATCAGACAGTGCATTACACATGTAAATGTAGCATAATATACACGTGTAGACATGAAATTGTCATTTTGAGGTCCCTTTGGAGCGGAAAGTAGTATTATCTGGTACAATTGCCAGTTTTTTGTATGTTTTTAATTATAACCTGTCAATTTCTTTTGTTTAAACGCCAAATAACCGAATAAAATTAAAATATGTCCGTCACGACCAGTCACACCCACTTACGGTACCCTCCATGGAGGGTCGATGGCGTAAAAAGTAGCCATAAAGAGCAGATTTTGCATGTATTTGAAGCGTAATAGCAATTTTTTAGTTGTTCTCAACGTTTTCAGGCGAAATTAAGGTGTTTGGTTTTCAAATCGGAAAATTCAAAATTTTATAATGGGCTGCGAAGGGCAGTTTTCAACCTTGTCTACCTGAGGCCCATTTGTCATTTTCATTTGTCTACCGGCAAATGTGCGTATAGTTTTGGCATCAGGGGCCTCTACTACTCCTAATACGTGCCATAGCGTTGAACAACTACCGCTAACACACTTAACAACTACTCGGGTGATTTATGGGGTGGGTTTTTTCCCCCACATAGGTTTTTTCCCCCACATGGGTTTTTTCCCCACATGGGTTTTTTTCCCCGGCAAGTTTTTGGCTTCCCGCCAAAAAATGGTAACAGATAGCGAAATGAAACCGGTCCCAGCATTTAGAGCAAGGTTAGGCCTTTCTCTAAAAATCGTGTTAGATCGTAGATGCCCTGCAATATATCAAACAGTTCAAATGTTTAACTGCTATTATACCTTTGTGTCATCAGCTACTAATCTAATATATGTTAGTAGTTTCAGTGTTTCTCAATTTTATAGTTTTGTTTTCACTGGGTCCTGTTTCCAGACTGTTTACTTGTTGATTGTTATTGTTACTTGACTGCACTTCCTCAACGTCGGATTTAGCCTTGAAATCTTGAAGATCAGCAGATCTTGGTTGGCAGCAGTAGTGTATTATCTACATGACAAGTTTTAATGAAGTGGTTTCTGAAGCGCAGATCACTGCGTCAAAAAAGATATTTAGCTAGCTTCTGGGGGCTGCCACCGCTAGACCACCGGCTGTTGTCATTTATTGATGTTCTAGTATTCAGTGAAATTGTAGTCCATGTTTCTACAGTCAAAGTCGAACGTCGATAATCTGAAAAATAGCTGGCTTCTGGGGAACGTTCAAACGCTATAACGGGTATTAACGGGTATTTCTATAATTTTTAGATAATATCTTTGTTTTGACATTTTGACTGGTTTGCTGAATGCTGACCTATTTGAATATCAAGAGCGTATTCTAGCGGGTAAAGGGAAGGAATTACCCCAGTCCAAAAAGTTTTTCCAAGGACAACCCAAGGATTGCGTGTCCAATAAACAAACATTTGGCCCCAAAATATAACTTCTCCCGTTTTATTTTCTGGGGGCTGCCGTAGCCACACCCCTGCAACTTTACGGTTTAATATTTATTATAATTCTCCTTCATCAAACCCTATCAATATACTATATCGGTATATATATACTAACTTGTGCAGTTTCTGTTTGTTTAATCCACTGTCTCATTTGTAGTTTCGTCTGCCTTAATGTAGTAACACGGACACTTTAGTAGATTTCAACGTCAGTATGTATATACTGCTAAGCTTATATACGTTCCCTTAGAGTGGCGAACTGCCAATTGTGCTGTTGTGGAAGTATTCGACAGAGCATTTTACAACTTTTGGTGACAAAACGGGCTTTCTGTGATTTTCTGAATCACTTGAACATAACACATAAGTCATAAATGCAAACCAAATAGGTGTGTATATGTCAAGTTAGACAAAATTTTTTTGAAAATTTTTTATTTTTGAAAATATGTGTGTGTGCCTCAGAGACTGGATCCGGCTCCGGGATCCGGCAGAAATTTTGGATCCGGTCGATCCCTAATATATATATATATATATATGTATATATATTATGGTGACAAGCGTCAATGAGTTCATCTGTTTTGTCGCTCGGCTGTGTTTTGCTAATATGTATATATATATATGCTCTTTGCTTTTAGTTATCTTTCCATAGCGCGGTTGCAGACTGCTCTCTAACAAGTGTTGTATCGTTTACAATCTTTATAAGCATTTGCACAGGTGACAGGTGCGTTATTTTATGTTCATACATTGACAGTTAACGTCTTTGCATCAACACATGGGTTCCGCTGAGCTAAATGTCGCTTGCGCCAAGGCCAGTTGGCTTGCGGGGAGTACCCCAGTCGTTGGACGGGCTCCAGTAAGCATGACACAGAAACCCGTCTGTGTATAGCTAGAAAAAAACCCGTCTGTAACGCCAGTATTCCGAGCCTTCCGCTCCCCCAGCGTATATATTTACATATATACATACATATATATATATATATATATATATATATATATATATATATATATATATATATATATATATATATGTATGTATGTATATATTTTTTAGTAAATCTGGGTTATCTTTTTATATGAATTAAAATTGGTCAATTTGTAGATACATTGATCGTAAATTTTCAAAATCGTCAAGTGGAATAACTTACAAAAAAGTTACAAAAAAATTACAAAAAAGTTACAAAAAAGTCACAAAAAAGTTACAAAAAAATTACAAAAAAGTTACAAAAACATTTTTGTATTTTTTATCAAAAACTGGTTTTTTATATAGAATTCGGCCAGTTTGTAGATATACTGATCGTTAAAATTCAAAATCGTCAACTGGGAAAAAACTTACAAAAAAGTTACAAAAAAATTACAAAAAAGTTACAAAAAATTTTGTATATGTTTTCAACTGCAAATTACAAAAAAGTTACAAAAAAATTACAAACTTGCACTCGAATTACAAAAAAATTACATAAAAGTTACAAAAACGTTACAAAATTATTACAAAAAATGACAAAAAAGTTACAAAAAAATTACAAACTTGCACAGTGAAATTACAAAAATGTGACATAAAAATTACAAATTTATTACATATTGTTTGTAATAAATTTGTAATTTTTTTGTAATATTTTTGTAATCAGATTTTTTCCTGTGCCCCCAGACCCCCGCATTGCTAAATGCTAGCTGTAGATCCACTACATTTCTTTATTTCATGTAAAAAGTGCAATTTTCAATGCAATTTCGATGGTTAAAATCTCAAAAAAGCTTCAACTTCTGGGGGCTGCCGCCCCCAGACCCCCGCAAAGTTAAGTGCTTGCTGCAGCTTCACTATTGTAGTTTATCGATGGTTACAATAACAAGCTCAAAAAAGGTCCGGCAATCCAGACCCCTTTTGATCGGCGGTGGCTCACAGTTGCTCCGCACCCCCCCCCCCCCGGTCGCCGCCCCCCCCCCCCCCTTTGCGAAATCCTGGATACGCCACTGATTAGAGTACATCAAAAGTGCATTTGAAACGGCACAAAGTTGTTACTTTCGGAAAAAAATATGCGAAAACGTAAACTTCTGAATAATTATTATACTATTATAAACCCAAGCCTATACAATGTATAGTATACATTACCTTAAGTAAGTTATATAGTAATTACCTTAAGTCTTTACCATCTACCATCTTCTGCACCCTTAACCCAAAAATGTCTGATACGAACGTTCGGACTAAGCCTGAGCCTAACCCAAAGACTGAATTTTAACCAACGCTAAATTTGAGTACTTTTTGAAGATGCGCACGCACACACATACGTGTTAACTGTTGAGCCTTTCAGTAAGCAGAGCCCAATCGCAATTTTCACTGACATTGCTCTGAGAGCCAGTGAATTTACACGTATGTACTGTAATAATTTTGAAAGATTGAAAAACACAAGCAGCTGTATTTTGCTTGAAAATACTTGAATATAATTTAAATAATTTTTTGATGCTTTATTGAGTGCAATTTCTGTTTTGTAGTGATCCAATCATGCAGCACATTTCACATGATGATGCGTCGATGGTGTGAGTTATATTCAACAGACCGAATATGATTACAAAGCATATACAATTATAGTATAGGATCGATCAGTCAACAGTGACTATTTGACTGATCCCTCCCTGCATTTTAATGATTTAATTGATTTTGATATATCATTATCTTCCCCCTTCGTTGTTATTGAGAGTATCGTCTGGAATGCATCCCTTTCGTAGGACGAATTGAACGTCGGGGTCGAAAGGATGGTACAGGCTGTTGACTTGGTAGTGGAAGGACAAGTTCTTCTTCCAGTTGATAGTAGCGCTTTAGTTTTCGAGCATTCCATACTGATCCGTCGGCAAGCTTGTATGTCCAATTTCCTATGACTTGAATGACTTTGATCGGCTTTAAATAGGGCGAATGGCCTTTCAGCAGTTTTGGTCGTCGGCACATCACCATGTCGCCAACTTTGTAGGGATTACGACTGTGCAATCTATTTGGGCTCCGTGATCGGTTAACTTTGCCAGTGTTTCTTTGTACTGTTGTATCAGAATCTTTCTTGGAAACTGGCTCAAACGGTAGACGATTGCGGTAGCCAAGGAACATTTCTGCTGGTATTTGAGATTTTGATCCAGCAGAAATAGCTCATTAATAGCTTGATTCCATGTCTTGCTTTCTGCCGTGTAAGCTTGTAAGCCATGCTTGAGAAAGCGGTTAAATACTTCGACTTTCCCGTTTGTCTGCGGATCGTATACTGCTGTGGCGCTGTGCGCAGGACTTTGATATTGCCTGAAACAAGAAACTCTTCGAATTTGCAACTGATGAACTGGGGGCCATTGTCGGACAGTATTTGTGTTGGATTGCCGTATCGTGCAAATATTTCTTCGAACCAACCAATGAGGGTGGCAGAAGTAATACTGCGGGTTGACTTTACTTCAGGAAATCCGGAAAAATGATTCACCAACACTATCAGAAAGCGTTGATTTGATGGCGCTGTGGCGAAAGGTCCGCAAATATCGATGCCAAATCGAATAGCAGGTCCATCCGGAGGCAATATGGCTGGAGGTGAAAAGTTGCACGGAATGCAGTACTTCACGTACGTTTCGATTTGCTTATTCATGCCAGGCCAATAAAATGATTCTCGAAGCTTTCTTTTCATGTGAACGATGCCTGGATGACCTTTGTGTGCTTCAGCCAAAAGACGTTTACGAAGCGACTCTGGAACAATTAGCAGATCACCTTCTCTGAAGATGCAGCCGTTTTCTTGTTCCAGTTCGAAGCGCAACGAATGGTATGGCCATACGTCCTGTAGTACAGTTTTCTTTGAAGGCCAGCCATTTGACGTATATGGCGTGGTTTGTTGAAAAACACTATCACTTGAAGTAGCTTGCCGAAATCGACTCATTGATAAACCGGTTGAAGTGATGCGTGCAAATGTGAATGGACTAGCCGTTGCAGCTAGTGTTTGTGACCGGCCGGAATTTGCGGCCCGCCGGCCGGCCGAATAAAGCCGGCGCCGGCCGGCCGGTGGATTCACCTTTCATTGATAGACGGAACAAAGCGTCAGCAACGTTATTTTCACAGCCACGTTTGTACTCAACAGTATAGTCGAACTGACTGAGACGTTCGAACCAACGTATGAATTTACTCGACTGTCGCTTTGATGCAGGGCGGTGAAGCAGCTCTTGAATGCTTGATAATCAGTGCGAAGGATAAATGAGCGGCCGTCTAGGAACTTCTCCCAAACTTCGCAGGCCCAAACGCAAGCGTAAGCCTCTCCCTCGTTGACTGCGTAGTTTCGCTCTGCAGGTTGAAGTGTGTGTGACGCAAAGGCAATAGAAACTTCACGCCCGTTCTGTTTTTGAGAAAGGACAGTTCCTATTCCCAAATCACTTGCATCCGTCACAAAGGTAGGTGCATGTGGATCAAAAATGAATACTTTGAAATTATCCGTCAGCATTGTTTTCAATGTATCGTAAGCCAATTGACACGTGGGGGTCCATTTAAACGGCACATCTTTTCTGTTAAATCGACATAGCGGTTCAACTAGAGATGCCAGGTCTGGACAAATTTCATGATAAAAATTGACCATTCCCAAAAATGCTTGAACTTCTTTTTTTGATTTTGGCACAGGTGCATTTTAAATAGCTTCAATCATTCTGTTTGCCTGGCCGATTTGTGTTATCGCTCGATATAACCAGTCCCAAAAATGCCACGCTAGGCTGGCTGAATAAACTTTTGCCGATGTTCAAGCGAAAATTTTCGTTTCAAGATTGTCCAAGACTCTCTCCAAATTTTCATAGTGTTCCTTTTGACTGGACCCAAATACGATGATATCGTCAATGTACACCATTACCCCTGGACACTTTTGTAGCGTTTTCTCAATACAGTGCTGAAAAACTTGTGCGCTGTCTTTGAGTCCCATTGGTTGTTTTTTGTAACGCATCAGTCCCAGAGGTGTGTTTGTTGACGTTAGCGATTGACTTTCAGGACTGAGTGCTACACTGAAGTAGGCTTTGCTCAAATCCAATTTGGAAAAAATTTTCAAGTTTCGAAGGGGCAGGAAAATTTCTTTGACATGCGGAATCGGATGCTGAAATGGTATGACATGCTGTAGGTCAGTTGTGATTCAAACATCGCCGTTTGGTTTCGGGACAACTACCATTCCATGGAACCACTCGAACTTTTCCACTGGTTCCTATGCTTCTTGGTCTATCATTGATTGTATCTTTTTGTTTACTGTCTGGTGACGCGCCAGCGGAATTGGTCGACCTTACACCGTTTGAGGTAGTGCGTTGTGGGAAAGCGTGATCGTGTGCTGAGAGTCTGGGACGAGCCGGGCTGTTTTGAACAAAGCATCGGATGTAAATTTTAATCAGTAAATTTGAGCACGGCATGACTTATCAGCAAAGTTTACCGTCGTAGTGAAGTAGCCAAGAATGCCATCAATAGGTCTTTGATCGTAGCTACACATAACAGTAGAGCAATTTAGGAGTTTAAGGTTAGGTAGCAATTTTTTAAATTGATTTTTGGTGATTGTAGTTGCATTTGAACCAGTATCAATTTCAGATGTAATGTCTACAAAACTACCTAGTTCATTTTCAACAGCAAGAGCACATTTAAATTCTTTTTGAGTGACAGATTTTAAACGTATAGACTTTTGAATTTGGATTTGGCCGGTTTTGTTTGTCGTAAATTGGCATTCTTTTTACAACAGAAGGATTCAAAATGGCCAATTTTAAGACAAAAGTTGCAACGAACTTTGATTGCTGGGCAGCTTTCATCTTTGTAGCGATGTCGATCGATACCGCAACCGTAACATTTGAAAGATTTATTATTGTTCGTATGAGTCTTTCTTGTATCTTGAATTGGTATTTGATTATAACTTTTTCCCACTTTAATAACCGAAGTTTGTTTGCCTTTAATTGCCGTTGATGAGGTTCGTGCAGACTCATCAGCTTGCATAATATTTGAAAATCTGTCAAAATTTACAGTACCTTCAGCTAACAGCTTTTCTTGAGTGTCCTTGTGATAGCACCCAACAGCTAGCTGAGTAGCCAAAGGTTCATTTAAACACTGTGGCTCAAAGTTACAATCAGTTGCTATACCACGCAGAGATGCTAAGTATTCTGAAACGGTCTCTGTCGGCGCTTGCATACGGGTTTGGAAATCAAATAGTGCCCGAATGCGATTGACGGGAACGTCAAATGTCGATTTGACCGCAGCAGAAAACTCAGCATACGTAACTGTTGATTTTTGACTTGCCAGAGGATGATTAGAAAAGTTACGCATACCTTCAGTTCCAAATAAGGCAAAAAGATAGACTTTTTTTTGATAGTCTGTCATTCTGTTCTCTTCTGGCAGTGAAGCGTCAAACATTGAAATAAAGTCCTCAAAAACATCGAACCATGTTTTGAAAGGCAGGGCGGGTCCACCACGGTGTTCCAAATAACGCCCAGGCATTGGAAAAGTTGGTCGATGACCCATTGAACGATGATTGGACTCGGCCATTCCAAAATTTTTTCCTCGTCGCCAATGATGTGTCGATGGTGTTAGTTATATTCAACAGACCGAATACGATTACAAAGCATATACAATTATAGTATATATAGGATCGATCAGCCAACAGTGACTATTTCACTGATCTCTCCTAGCATTTTAATGATTTAATTGATTTTGATATATATCACATGATGCCTAAAAGTGCGTGTGAATACAAGTCAACTTGAACGATTGTGTTTTGTTTGTTTGTGACCGGCCGAAATTTTCAGCCGGTTGGCCGGCCGGTAAGAATCGTGAAAAACACCGGCCGGCCAGCCAGATTCAACCGACTAACAAAATTAGGCCGGCATAACACACTGGCAGGCTAAGTTTATGAAAAAATGACATTCTGGACTTGGATCAATTGGTTTTATCCAAAAATTCGGCTGGTCGGCCGAACTTTTCCGCCGGCTTTCGCGGCCGGTCACAAAAACTAGTTTTGCGATTCTGTATATACATGAAAAAAAGACTATGGGTGGATTTCACAAAGGTGGTTTAACTAAACCATGGTTTTACGTATGTACGTTTTCATATGATTTGCACACAATTTCGTTACGAAATATAGTCTGATTCGTTACGAATTTCCTGGATTTTCTTAAACCATGGTTTTAGCTTAGCTGAAATTTCAGCAAAACAGAGACCTGCTGTGCTGCAGGTTTTAAATTTCAGCTGCGCTAAAACCATGGTTTAAGAAAATCGACGAAATTCGTAACGAATCAGGCGATATTTCGTAATGAAATTATGTGCAAATCATATAAAAACGTACGTAAAACCATGGTTTAGTTAAACCACCTTTGTGAAATCCACCCTATAAGTTTATAGAAATAGTACCGGCATCAGGAGCGAACGACCACATAACATTTTCCATGGGCAAATCGATTATACCGTGAATGATTTTGTAGGCAAGCTTTAAGGGGGCGCTCCGGGAATCGGGGGTTACGTCGAAAACTAGCAAAAAAATTGGCAAATGTCTAACTTTACTACACATATATGTACTATGGCACAAAAGATCACTGGAGGCAAAATTTCAAATCACGTGATCATGTCACGTGACTCCCAGAGCACCAAACGCGAGTGGATTTTCGGCAAACGATAACTCTGCTTATACTTTACGTATAGTCACACTTTATATACCAAAATGTAGCTTATGTGCTTCTCTAGTTGAACATTATTTTGGTTTTTAACATTTATGTCAGGTTTCGATAAAAAATGTCATTATGTGTTTTCGAAGTCGAACTCTGAGCAATAAAATTCGTATAAAAAATTTTCTAAGGGCCTTTTCATAAAATCACTTAACTGGATCAGCTTAAGTACTTAACTTAACTGACTTAACTTAAGTTAAACCTGCATTCATAAATTCAAAGTTTAACTGACTTAAATACTCAACGGCTTAAGTACTTAACTGTCTGACTTAAGCCTGCTGCTTGGCCTGCATGAAATTATAGCATGCTCCGTTATATGCGTTCTATGCATATAACGCATATAACATTTTTTGTTTTGTCTGAGTATTGCTTCTTGATCTATTTGGGCTCATATTCCTGTGAATCAACATGAGCTGATAAACTATTATTATTATATTAATAAAGTTTTCTTTATTATTATACTAATTATTACACTATTAAGTGCCTATTACATATGTACTCTTGCTGATAATTATCAGGGGTACTATCTCAACTGTGAACTGACTCGAATGCCTAATTTTAAACTACATGACTATATAGTGTCATTATTGTCAATTAATCTTCACACTGTTTTTCTACCAAAGTTAGACCTTTGTAATCTCCAGCAGGATTTTAGTCTCACTGGCATACTATAAAGTCTATACTTTATTAATCAATAAGTAAATTAGACTTGTTTCATGGCAAGAGTAGTGTTTTCGTAGTAGAAGTAGAAGAAGTAGAAGTAGAAGGCCTCAGTAAAATGGAATTCTTAAAGGCGTTTAGCAAAAAATCGACTGGAATTGAGTTGGTTTCAGTTTTTAAATCTGCTCTGCACCTAAACTGACTAAATCTCTAAAGTTTACATTTTCCTTGCAGTTTTTTTACTTTTTTGGCAGCGAGCGTTTTCAAAAAAGAGTGGTTACAGCTCCTGGGGGGAAGGGGGTTATAAAGTAATTTGCACTTGTGATACATCGATAAGAGTATACATCCATACATGTATGATGTGTTAAAGTTAAAATAGTAGGGTATAATATTTTAAATATTTTAGTTTCCTAACAATGTAAAGATAATGTAGACGGTTTGGTTGATCTATTGTGAAAATCACTACCCTTTTTCCTGCCGCCGCCTCAGCGGCGGCAGGTCTTTATACTGCTTTTTAGCATAAGCTGGCCACGAAGCAGTTTGCATGATTTACGTGTTCAAGTTTTTGTTTGTCGAGGGCTTATTTTTAAAAGTTGCTTACAGTTGGATAAAACCGTAGTACACTTTTATTAATTTTAATTTTATTATTGTATAAGTTATGTATATATTGCTGTTAATGCAATTTTCATATATAGTGATAAATGAGGTAGAATTCTGAAGTTTCAAGTTTATGATGCCCCCCCCCCTTGGCCATAATTTCAATGTGGTGTTGCGGTGTTGTCATTTTTTTAACAAAACATTTCTAGTGTCAATCCAAAACATAAATTTTTGGCTTAAATTTCAGCCAAGGAAGGGGCGACATGACGTCTGGCATAAAATCAACAATGAATTAAATAGTTTTGTGAAATAATTATTACTAATGAAATGAATTATCAACTAATGAATGAAGTAATACTAAAAAAATGAGTGATCGCTGTCAATGAATGACAATGATAAATGATACATGCATATCCACGTCGCAAAATTTTGTTTTTGACATCATCTTGGAATTCAAAACCTATGTACATAATTAAATGAATGTAAGTGTATGAATGTGCGACTCTAGGCGGGGCAGAGCATTCGTCGAATTGATATTTCGAAACGGTTTCGAAAAGTAATATTCTGACAATTTTACGCGACAGGGACAAACTTGGTGTCAGTCACTGACTGTTAACAGCTGAAAATTACTAAAAAAGTTTGCATGAAACTGCTGCTTGTTTGATTATGTGTGTGGCTGTGTTTATGCTGGAGCTTAAGATGTACGGTTATTGGATTTACGGCTGTTTTAATTTTCGGGTATTCTAGTTGTTATTAAATTTGTTTTTATGTTGATTATTGTATAGTACAAGTATTGTATAGTATAGACCCAACGTGTTAGTTGATCAGTCGTATACTGCACGGATTTAGATAAGCCCATTAGTGTTGAACTAGTGTTGTATGGTAGTGTCGTAGCCACAGGTGATATAGTTTGTTACTAATAGCAAGAGTACATAATAGGAAGAGTATGACACTCTCCCTATTATGCCTGGCAGCGCGCGTCCAACGTGCAGCGCGAAATAGGCCTTTTATGTACGGTTTTGAGTGGGGGTACCCCCCCTCAACTGAAGACCCCGTACTCAACTGAGGGGGGGGTACCCCCCCCCCTCAAAACGATAACCCGTACTCAACTGAGGAGGGGGGTACCCCCCTCAGTTCAGTACTCCGTCTTCAGTTGAGGGGGGGTACCCCCCCTCATTTCAAGACACTAAGCAAGACCTGGCGCTACCCCCCCCCCCCCCTCAGTTCAGTATATACCCCGTCTTCAGTTGAGGGGGGGGGGTACCCCCCCTCATTTCAGCACATCAACAAAAGTCCTTGTTAGTGTCTTGAAATGAGGCGGGGGTACCCCCCCTCAACTGAAGACGGGGTACTGAACTGAGGGGGGTGGGGTCCCCCCCCCCCCTCCGTTGAGTACGGGGTCTTCAGTTGAGGGACCCCCCCCTCAGTTGAGTACGGGGTCTTCAGTTGAGGGGGGGTACCCCCCGTCAAAACCGTACATAAACGGGCTATTTCGCGCTGCACATTGGACGCACGCCCGAAGGCATAATAGGAAGAGTGTTATACTCTTCCTATTATGTACACTTGCTAATAGTTTAGTTAATTAAAGTTTAATGAACAGCTGTTGGTTCATTGATCGTCAGCTCAGGAAACACCAATTTTAGAATTTTTTTGCAAGATTTACATAACCTGATAGGAATATTGAAGGCCAACAACTTTCCTTATAGGACTATGGGTGACAAACTAAACAGAAGAAATGTACAGCGCAAAATAAGAGTTAATCCGTTAAGCTCCGTGCGCCTACGGAGCTTAAGATTGCCTATGCGTAGCACGCAAATCTTAAGCGGTGGCTTAATTTTAAGCTAAGCCAAACGATTTTATGAAAAAGGTTTAAAATAGACGCGGCTTAACTTAAGTTAAGCCGAAAATTGTTTTCATAAATTCATCGTGGCTTAAGATTAACTGCTCAGCCGCTCGTGAATATATGAAATTCAAGCTGCTTGTATCATATAACATGCAGTTAACAACTTATGTAAGCCATGAATTTATGAAAACAAATTACGGCTTAAGTACTTAACTTAAGCGGCCGCTCAAGTTGAGTACTTAAGCCGTAATTTGTTTTCATAAAATCATGGCTTAAGTTAAGCTGATCCAGTTAAGGTGGTAGTTGCGTTTTCGAGGTTTTTGTGATTTCTATGTAAACTTTGCGCCACCAGTACTCAAGTTATAAGTGACGCCTGAGCATAAATTTTTGGGACAGTATTGTAAAGGTCAAAATCCCCAGGCATGTCTCTCACTTTTTTGAAATTTCACCTGTGGACATTTTTAGGGGGTTTTAATTACAAGAAAATATTTAAAATTTTCGGTGCGTTTGCTTTTCAGCTATTTTCTCAGTAAATTGACTAGTTATTAAAAAAGTGGGGGACATGCCTGGGGATTTTAAACATGTCAAAAACCTTACCAACTTTCAGCCCCAACAGGTAATCGTATGATTCAGAGCTGTGGCGCAAACTTTTTGTAAAAAATTTTAATATTTTGGAAAGGACCTTTCTTTAGTCGCTTATACTGGAAAGAAAAACACAGGTTAAATTTCAAGGCATGGCATACATTTAGGTATGATATTGTTCTACTTAATGCAAAAGACCGCTTGTGATTTGCATTTGTAAACGCTGAGCTATAGCTTACCAAAAAAACACCTAAAAACGCAATTACCCCCTTAAGTGATTTTATGAAAAGGCCCTAAGCTTTATTTTAAAAAACTAAAAAATTGTTCAACTGCGCAGAGCCTAAGGCTATAATTGTGCAAAATTTTGTACAAAAATATTTTACAAGCATTTTTTAATCAAATGCCGAAAAATTGCTTTTGTATTCACACAGCCTATATTTGAGTCTGCTGCTTCTGAAAATGGTTTCTTGTGCGATTTTTTTGCACAGAACGCAATAAAATTGTTTTAATTTTTCATTACGACTAATAAAATCCACATATCGTCTGTTTGCGAAACCTCAAAAAGCGTTGATGCACTGGCTTACTTGCTAAATTTGTGTGAAAGTTGAATAAAATCAGTAAATTGTTCAATTTTTTCCAAATTTTTTGCTATGGAGATATGCACGTCAAAACATCAGAAATAGTATTTTGGGCAACTTTCCTTCAAGAATAATAGGTCATTTTGGCTGTTTTTAAAAAATACGGCCCAAATCCTTGATTCCCGGAGCGCCCCCTTAAAATGAGTCGCCTGTATTCTAAACTTTCTATATCGATTAAGTCAAGTCGAGTACAATGTCAGTCAGGGTCAAGATTCGGCGGGGGGAGAAATTATTTTTGCCCATAAATCGCTTCGTGCCCCATCTTTTAATAGAAATATAGAACTCCCATCGTCAGCCAGGCCACCAATCTGATCTCTAGCCCCCAAAATAGCTGTCGCTCCTTTTAATAAAAATCTAGAGTGAAATTATTGGTGTTAAAACCCTTAGCGGTGGAATAAGTCGGAAAAACGGCATTTTTTCGACTAGTGATCCGGAGTCCCCCTATATCCCCCGAACCTAGGGGGAGGTCAAAATTGAACGCTCTTTCGAATAGGCTAGGTTAGAAGTTTGTCGGATGTAAGCTTTAGCTGGAAATCAAACTTTGTCTAAAAATTAAACTTTACTTATAATTGTATGCGCAAATTTGGATTTAGGCAAAAATACTGAATCAAATAAGAACCGGCTGCTACTATTGAAAGAGTAACATCTAAGCTACTAAATGCTGAAAAAATGTTGCAAATCGGTTCAGGCTGATAAAAGTTACAAAACTTTTTCTGAAGCTACCTGGACCAGGCTGATTGAGCGTTACAACACAAGTAAGGTTCAGTACAAATTTCGGGCTATAGCTGTAAAGTTTTTAAAATATGAAGCTAGTTGGGGTTTTTTATGGCGGTGAAGTTATTCTTGATGCTTCTTAGCATGTTTTTTCTTGAATTTAGGCCTCAGGCTTAGGCTTAGGCTGAGGCTTAGTGCTTAGGCCGTGTTTCATTGAGCTTTTTTTCAGCTGCTCGAGCAGCTGGAAAAAAGCTGGAGCAGCTGAAAAAAAGCCGGAGCAGCTGAAAAAATGCGGGAACTGCAGCGTTGTCATAGCAACGGAGCAGCTAGTCTATAGTGACCGCCATACTTATCCGCTTTTTTTCAGCTGCTCCAGCATTTTTTCAGCTGCTCCAGCTTTTTTCCAGCTGCTCGAGCAGCTGAAAAAAAGCTGCAGCTTTTTTCAGCTGCTCGAGCAGCTGAAAAAAAGCTCAATGTAAACACGGCCTTAGTTGCTTGCGTCAAATAGAAGGATACTTGCTACCGTGGAATCATAAATATAATAAAGCTGCACTTTTGAACCGAAATTGGCTGTCAGCGCCAGCGTGATGCTGAGCAGCAGTGACGTTTTGAATTCGTATTTATGGTATTCTTCATTATTAAAAATTGCTCCTTTTAACTAAAAATGGCTATTTTTTTGTCGAAAAATGTAATTAATTTATTGTCTGTGCAAAAAGAAACAATAACAATTGATATGTGAGCTCAGGTTAACGATGCATATATATTTCGCCTATTTTGGAGTTTGAAAAAAAGTAACATTTTTTGGTAGAAATGAGCAGAATATTTTGGAAACAAAGCTGAAGTAAACATATAATTATAAGTTACGTTATGCTGATCAAACTTCAGCCTGATAATTCGACTGTATCGGTGAAAATTTTTGAAAATTAGCCCGAGAGTGTCGAAAAATTATGATTTTAGACAAAATTTGAATTTTTTCGAAAAGCAATAAATCCGTTTTTTGCTTGGATAGTGCTAAAAATGAACTCAGCGCGTCCGAAAACCTATAAAAATATGATTTTACGTAGAAAAAATGTGAGTTTGAATGAATTCACCCCCCCCCCTCCGAATCTGCACCGTCAGTCAGTATTAACAAAAATTTCTAGTAAAGGAACGCTTTTTGTGCACAAAAATTTGTTTTTGCGCCTATGAATTACACGTGAAATTGAATTTTTGGGAGCCCCAAGTAAAAAATGGGTAAAAGCATTGGTTCCAGTTTGTTACATCTGCGATGCCTGGGGCTACATTGTGTACAAATTTAAAGCGAATCGGAGAACCTAAAATTTTCACTTATATAGGCAGCCCCCCCTCCCGATTCACACGGTGCGTTTTTGCCGCTGCGAGTTTGACGTTAAGCAGCTAAAGGAAATAGCCGTTTTCATCACTTGTCAAAAATTAGTTCTTGGTCAGCGTGTCATGTGCAGTGTGAATGCATGTAAACATTCTGCACGCTAAGATGCGTGTATGAATTTTTGTGGGCGCACAAATATACTGTGAATCATGAATGAGTTTTTTTGCATAACTGTGTTCAATTATATATATCAAAATTGCATGTTTTTGGTAGAAGAAGAAGGTTATTGCTAAAGCCGGTTTATAATGTATATAAAACAATATAGTTAGCATTTTGTTTTCTAGGTATCAACAACGTGATTGGAAATTTGCAGTCACTGCTCCCATTAGCATTCCTTAGCCATGAAGTTGGTCAGCTTTCTGATGAAACTAACCCACGAGACTGTAACGATAGAATTGAAAAATGGCACTCAGGTGAGTGTGCGTCTGTTTGTAAACACAAGTATGTAGATTCCCCCAGATTTGAACCCGTGGGGGTGAGGGGATTCGTCCAGGGCGAAAAGAGGATAGGAGGGTCGTGACCATACGTGGGCAACTAGCGAATTCGAATTCCGGGGGTGGGATGCGAAACAACTTTGCCGACGGCAATTTTATTCGTGAGCCTCTTTCAGACCATCGACCATTCTGGGGGGGGGGGTGAAGCAGGTGAAGCACCTGTCTGGGGGGTGAGCTAGAGCTTGCCGTCTGGGAAGGGGGTGGGTTGGGGTTTTTTTTGCGCAAAAACGTTCGCAATTGCGAAACAAATTTCAAATTGCGAAAAAATTTCAAACCTTTTCGCAAAATTGCGAGTGAGTATTTTAGCATTTTTTAGGTAAAAATTGACCGTTTCTTCACGTGAAGTAATATTTGGACTTTGATACTCGAACTACATACGAAAATAAAAAATGAGATAATTGAAAATTTTTGCGTTTTTGTCAGTTCAAGTATCCGACACGCCAGGGCAAGCCCCCCCTAAAATTTCGAAAAATCTGAAACAAGCCCTAACACCCAGGCCGAGACCCCGTGTACATGCATGGTTTACACAGATGGAGAGTTGTTCGATCAGCCAGATCCTACTCATTTTTTTTCAAATCCGGGTGTAAAACTTTTACAGTAGTTTGACGTAGGACAAGAAATCGCACAGACAGGCTCAGCGTGGCTGATTTTTCACTGTCAACTTTCAAGTGCAAAAAAACGAATGCTAAAATAAAAAAATCATAAGCCGTTTAAGAGCAGAAACTGAAAATTTTGTGTTTTGGGGTCAAAAATTAGACTTAATTTTGTTAGGACAAAGAGGTCACAGGCACAAATCGCCACTTCGCAAATTTTTGTAATTTTTACAACCAAAATAGGCCGTTTCATCAACTTTTGGGGCAAAATGGGGCTGTGTAAATCAGTGTGTATTTTTGTTTTTTGCTGTGTAAATTAGGCGGCCGATGTGTAAATACACCCTATTTTACACAAAAAACCCTGTCTCCATGTATCATCACACCAACTGCATGTAACACTAATAGACAGTATATGTATATAATAGGGGTAGGAGGTGACATAATTAAGAATAAACATTTCAAAATGTTAGCATTTTCTGGCCTAACTTGGTCATTGGCGGGTCTTCTGAAATTTCTTTACCACTGAACATCGATTGTGAAAATTGTGAAGTTTTACAAAATTCTCAGGACGGCTCCATAAATTTAAATAAAAATGTCAAAATAGTTGCTTTTTGCCTAAAACGGGTAAAAATTGCGTCAGTCTTAATCCTGTATAGGCGTAATAATGTTTTATTAACATTTAAATGTAAAATCTACTGCATTAAGTAACAAAAGTAAGTCTGCGAAAAAAAATTTGATTTTGCGAAAAAAATTTCAAAATTGCGAAAATTCGCCAGCGAAAAAAAACCCCAGGGGGTAGGTGAAGACCTTCCCAAACCACCTCACACGCCCATGTATGGTCCTGACGTGTACAAAATGTTTGGCGAAAATATTGCTAGTTGTGTCTTTCAGCAGTTAAACAAATAGTTATGTACTTACTTAGTAGTAAAAATCGCTGCTTTTTTGGCCTGAAAAAGATGAGAATTGCGTCACTCTCGGTGGAAGGGGGGAAATTAGTAGATTTAGGGGATGCGGGGCAAAATTGGGGAGGAGGAGTATACCCCAAGGCCAAAAACTTTGTGCTGTTACATGTACGGTTGTGTGCAGTCTATTATCGTCTTTATATTATCTGCTGTGAGGATTAGATTCAATTTTCAATAATGTTTATGTTTGTGTGTGTAATTTATTTATTTATTTATTGTATAGTATGGTATTAATTTTAGGTTCACGGGACAGTTGTTGGGGTTGACGTTGCGATGAACACTCACCTAAAAAGTATCAAAATGACTGTGAAGAATAGAGAGCCCGTTCAGTTAGAATCTCTCAGTATCAGAGGAAATAATATTAGGTAAGGGTGCCTACTGATTGTATATTATATTTTCTTTTGTAGAGGTATAATATGTACATATTCCGACTGGCATACATGTAAGAGAGGGCGGGGTCCTGGGGTGGGGAAGACTTAGCATTTTGCCAAAAATCCAGGGTCTGGGTTGGAGGCTCCCGAAAATCAGGGCAAAGGTGGATAAAAATGGCAATTTTGTAGCCAAATTTAAGGTATATTTTCGATCAATCAAGGGTTGAGGGTCCCACAGTTCCCTAAAATTTGGTCGGAGAGGGCCCCCCAGATTTTGAGCCCGTTACATCCACATGTATCGTGCCAACTGCGTAATGGTATCGACAGTTTGCTTGTTTGATGGATGCATTGTTTATATTATTGTTTCTGACTGTCTGAATCTGTTTTCTAAATTGCAGTTTAGTATATCTACGTATAGTTTATGCTGATTTGTAGTTGCGAACGAAACCTGTGCCCGATTGCATAAAACAGTTATCAGTGCTTGTTGCTCAATACAATGATAAATTGTGTGTTATCAGTGAAAAATTGCTGAAAGTTTACTGATCACTGACTATCATTAAATTAATGTATACTTTAATAAGCGTTGTGCAACCAGGTCATGGTCGACATTTCAAATTGGTCAATAGCACGAACAGTTGATGGTATCAGCCAGGGGGGAATAGAGGGACTCCCCCCCCCGAAATTTTTCCGACTGAAATTCTACACGCGGGTCCGCCCTTTGGTTTTTATGGTCCGGCCATGAAAAAAATCTTTCGATACGTCTCCAATTGACCAAAAAAATCAAAAAGTTCCCCAATTTTTTTTGTGGGGGCTGCCGTCCCAAGACGCCTGCAACTCTTTGGCTTAGTAGTTAGTGTTCCTTGCTTTTATCTTGCATGACCGCATGTGCGTATGTATATAAATAATAAATTAAAAATTAAATTAAAAATAATACAACAGAGCTAAAATTTAAAAACGGTAACCAACGGGCGTCTGAAACTTAGTGGAAACACGGAGTTGCATTACGAATGGTAAAAGTATAGTAAATCTTTATTTTACTACAGAAAATGGGCCATAAATACAATTTTATATATGTGTGTACCAAGGTTTTTTTTTGTGTCCAGAAGTGTGTCCAGACACAATTTTTTCTTGCGGGACACAATTTTTTTCTGCCGGACACAACTTAGACACACCTCTCGAGAAGCCCCTGACAATGCTTTTTCACTTAATATGGTGATGATGTAGCTAGGTTTACCGAAAAAAATTTCCGATACGTCTCCAATTGACCAAATTTGGCCTAAAAATAAAAAATTTCCCCCAATTTTTTCCTGGGGGCTGCCGTCCCCAGACCCCTGCAAACTCTGTGGCAGGGTTGTGCACCGGAAAACTTTCCGCGGAAAAAAATGTTGTTTTCCGGAAAAAAATGGAAAATTTTCCGGGGGTCCGGAAAAAAAAGGAAAAAATGGAAAAAAATTCAAGAATAAATATAAAGCTCAAAAGCATCATAAATCATGCTTTTCGACACTTTTTGAGCATTATTAATTTAAAAAAGTTGTATATATACACGTAGAGCTAGAACTTTTTCTCGTCTATTTAACGATCTCAGTGACTTAGACAACTATATACATTAAATTTGCACAAAACTGTACATACTTTTATCAAAACGTTGGTTTGGTTGGATACTGCCAACATATTATAAAAAACATACATGTATTAAGGGAGGAGGGTGGGACCCCCCCCCCAAAATTGAGGGGCCGGGGGGAAGGGTCCCCAAAATTCTGGTAAAATTTAGCAAAAATTGCACTTTTTTGAAAAAATTTTACAAAATTTCGACAAATTTAGTGTATTTTTGGTCGATCAGGCGGGGTTGGCCCCCAAAATTTGGCAGGAGAGACCACCATTAAATTTTGACCCCGTTACATGTATGATGGATTAACTATTATAACAGCCAACGAACTTTATTCATTACATCATGTATACTGAAGACGGACTGTCGATATTTAAATTGGGCATGACCGACTTGAATTGTTCCACGGTCGTATTGCCCACGTATTGTAAGGTCAGATCAGTTAATGCTGGCTGTTGTGGAAATGTGGAATATGATATGACATTTTTTGGAGCATTTAAAAATTCTGACCGACAAGAGGTTTGGTGCACACTGCACGGATATACCAAATGCCACCTTATGAAATCTACACATGTGTTTACTGTTTACTCTAAATCAGACATGTTGTTTTGTTAGCAACAAAGGGCGATAGCAATAGATACATCCATGGGCGTAGCCAGAGGGGGGTTCAGGGAGGGGGTCTGAACCTCTCCTTGGTGAAACCTGAAGAAATTGTCAACGACGGCCCCCCCTTTGGTTTCTGTGGCTCGGTCAAAAAAATTTTTAAAATTGTGGCTACGCTACTGTATGCATCGATAAGTTTTTTCCCTGCCCCCAGTGTTTATTTTTTGCCAAAACTTCGTGTCACCACTTACCAGTCTAGTATACGTGAGTAAAAATGAAATTTGGAGGATTTGATCCTGGGTGAGCCTCCGGGTGTTCCGTTTTTGCTTCGTTAGCCGTACCTTAATAATAATAATAATAATAATGTTTATTCAGAACAGATAAGCATAGCATACAGTGGATACCAGCAATAGCATCATAAAATTGGTCCATGTATATCACTGAAATAGGCAAAAGAAAAGAAAAAGAAAAAGAGCGCTTGCAACAAAATAAATATAAAGGCTAGAAAATACAAAAACACAAAAAAGACCAAAACCAGACTAAACAAAAACAACAAAACGACTAACCAAACTAAACAAAACCAATTGAAAGAGCTGAAATTATAACTTAATAACATAATATATATATATATATATATATATATATATATATATATAATGCTGTATAATGTCACCATGAAAACAAATTACTAACAAATCAACGACACCAATTCATTTAGGAGGTGAATTTCTACCACATAGAATATATATATACTACAATCGGCAGATTTAGTCACGAACGAAATTTTTCAAACGCTCACTAATTTCAATTAAATGACGGTTAAATACTTTGACGCTTGCTGTCTCGAAAACGTGAGAAGGAAGACTGTTCCATGCCGATACTACGCGACACGCAAAAAAGTACTTTCTGATCTGAAGATGACATCTGGGAACCCGAAGTCTCCAACAATGTCCCCTTAATTCTGTCAATCCCACAACTTCAAAAAAAGAGTTTGGAACTATATTCGTATAACCATGTAAAATTTTAAAAACCATCACAAGGTCTCTACGTAGACGTCTCATGGATAACTTTTCAATTTGCAAAAAGTAACATCGATCTTCATAAGATAAGTTTAAATTCCAAAGAATTCTCCTAGTGAACATTCTCTGAACAGACTCAATTAACCGAATATCACGCAACAACAGTGGATTCCAAACTTCTGTGGCATACTCTAGGATTGGGCGAACATAAATACAATACAACTGAATCAGTAATTTGGGATCTTGAATGCAAAAATTTCTCAACAACATGTTTGCTACTATAGAAGCTTTTTTGGCAACGGCTGCAGCTTGCTCAGAAAACTTTAAATTTGGTGAAAATAAAATACCTAAGTCTTTAACTATCTCAGTACTTGATAAACAGACACCATTCCAATAATATTGAGAATTCGGATTGTTATAACCCAAGTGTAGGATACCACATTTTTGCACGGCTACAGATAAATCGTTACGAATAAACCAAGCATTAAGCATATCTAAATCGGTTTGGAGTAACGATGTATCGGTATGACGTGGGAAGCTGAAGTAAAGTTTACAGTCGTCGGCAAAAATTTTAATTTTGGCATTTGATATGACTTCAGAAATGTCGTTTATGTATAACAAAAACAGTGTGGGTCCTAAAACAGAACCTTGGGGAACCCCGCTACGAACATTTACCCAATCTGAAAGGTTGTCATTAATTTTAACCCTTTGCCGTCTGTTTATAAGAAAGGATTCCAACCAACCCAGGAGATGACCTTCTATCCCAATAGCTCTTAACTTTAAAATTAATTTGTTATGGGGAACCCTGTTAAATGCTTTTTCAATGTCCAAATAAACTATGTCGACATAGTGACCGTAGTCTAACGCACATGTCACGTCATTTAAAGTCGACAATAACTGAGTAACAGTGGATCTTGACTTTAAAAAGCCAAACTGATTTTCAGAAATTAAATTATTACTAAGACAGTACGTCATTATTTCTTTGTTTACAATTGATTCCATAACTTTACTGGCTACATTTGTTAAAGAAACATCTCTATAATTACGTACATCAGCAGCTGAGCCCTTGTTTTTAAATATAGGTATAACAGTAGCATCCTTCCACGCAGAGGGAACATGTTCATTGTGCAAGGACGCTTCAAAAATAATTGATAAGGGTGCAGCTAAAAGAAACGCGAAAGTTTTATAAAAATAAGGAGGAATCTCGTCAGGGCCCATAGAGAAATTTGATTTTAAATTTAGTAGAACATCATAAACTATATCAGATGAAACACTTACTGTCATGATTGAATGCTTGCATAGTGACGGTAAGAGGTACTCAACTGGGTTAAATACTGAACTATAAACTGATTTAAAGAAACCGGAGAAGGTTGCACATTTTTCAGCATCAGAAAGAGCCACTGAATTTTCGTTCAAACGAATTGTTGCGATTCGTGGCTTGAATTTCAGCTTTGAGCGAATATAACTGTAGAAACGTTTGTTAGACCGAGAACGCATTATGTTATGCTCATATCTGATTAAAAAATTACGTTCTTCTTGCAGAACGGCATCCGTAAGCTTTCGAAACTTGGACTCTTTTAATGGATTAAAGTCTCGAGTCCATTCTTTAAAGACTCTTAACCGGCGTTTTCGTAATTTTAAAATATGATCAGGCCATTTCATCTGATACGGGTTATATTCAGTCAAAGGAACATATTCAGCAACTAAATTACTTATAACTGTGGAAAAAGCATCCCAAAATTTTTCAGCTGGAAGATCACTACCTTCCAAACTTCCCCAAAACATACCGTTCCAATCAATTACAGAAAGCCAATGTGCTATCATATCATTTTGAGCCAATAGGAAATTTCGGCGTAGAGCTGGTTTTAAAGGGACACTTTCTACATTCACATCAATATTAACCATACAGTGGTCGCTAGTCACAAACTTGTCACTAACCCACACATTCTCAATTAAATTCTCTTCATTCACCAACACTAAGTCAAGTACTCTAGCTGGATTGTATCTTGTGGGTTCAAACTGCTTATTTGTAAAACCCAAATTGTAAATATTTTGAACAAATTCTTGATACAAAAATTGGGAGCACGTAAAATTTTCCCAGTTAAAATCAGTCAAATTGAAATCACCAACAACAAGTACTGGACTTTTTGTCTGAACAGAAGCCTGCAAATCATATAAACAATCCTCAAAGTTATCATTACACGGAGGCCTATATACAACACCTACTCTAATACAAAAACCCTGACAAAACAAGTCCACAAACAAGGATTCAGAACGATAACCACCTGTTGGAGTATATTCCAGGCTAGACAGTTCATTTTTAATTAATAGGCAAACCCCCCCTCCCCGGCGATTTCTGTCTCTACGAAACAGACCATAGTTTGAGGAGCCACAGATAGTGATGTTCTGAATACTATCATCCAATTTAGTTTCAGCTATGGCTACTACGTCTGGTTTATCATTTTCTAAGATTACTTGAAGCTCAATCGTTTTGTTGACAATCGAAAAAGCGTTAAAATAGAGAATTTTTAGTTTCTTAACTTTATTAAATTTGCTAACTTCTCCCGATGGCATGCAAAAGAAATTTGAACGTTTATGTATAGCATAGTCACAGATCACAGAAACTTTCTCTCCCGCCAAATTTCTCAATAGTTTGGGTATGGTTGAAAGGATCCGACAGCGTTATCGTCCATTGATACGTTCTCAATGCGGCGAACTGGACTATTTGAATTGCGTGCAGCTCGGGCTCGTGCATAATCACGACGTAATTGACGCTGCTTAAAGGTCAAATCCTGCCTAACAAACAGACCACCCGCCCCCTCGGCTGGTTGCCCGGGCAATTTCCTTTGCCGAGCGGCATCCAGAAACTTTTGCTTAGTCCCCTCATCCTTAAATTTGGCTTTGACCATACGCGGCTTGCCAACACTGGCCGGACCGTCACGCCACGCAGATTCAACTGCTCCTTCGTCAATTCCCACAGAATTAGCCATTTGTCGGACACTTTCTAAGTCGTTTGCCCCGGGCTCTAAGCCAAAAATAGCTACGTTTTTCTTTTTTGATTCAAGTTCGGCCACCTCTTGCTGTGCTTCGACGACAGCAGAGTAGGCGGTTTTTGCAACTCGTTCCGCAATGTCACCCACAATAGAGCGAACATCGTTGGCCTTAGCCATCGTTAAAAAAGCCGCTTCTAAACTCGCGATTCGAGCCCCCAAACTACTTATAGCTGAGAGAACTTCATCCAAGTCATAGCCCAGCCCACTATTTTCCCTGACCAAGGGAGTCGCAACAGGGTGTTCCTGCACCTCCAGCTTACTTTCCAAGCTTGCCAGTCTCTCACGCATATCCAGCAATTCACCCCGCAGTTTTGGAACAGATGTCTTGCAATCAGAACACATGAATACCAGAAGCGGAGCTTTTTCGGGATCCGCCAATTTGCGAGCCAAGTCAAGGGTCAGCCCAGCACATTCATAGTGCATAGGTGAACGACAAGCCTCACATACCACCACAACTTCCAGAGAAGGAATCGCGCTAGTGCACAAACTACAAATTTTCCGATTGTCCCCAGTTGTACCGTCCACACCACCCTTCCCAGTAGAAACAGATTTGGCCCTGGACTTGGTAGCTGCATTGGCGTTGCCTTTTTTGCTCGACATTTTCGGATAATCAGCAAAAAATAAAGGAAAATAAGCAAGCAGGCAAAATGAAAAGAAGCAGTTAATCAAGCAGGAAAGCAAGCAGTGTATTTAATAATAAGCAGTATATATTCCAAATTAGCGTTTGCGGCAAGCAAAAATAAAATGCAGAATCAATCAACAGGACAGCGCAGGATACCAAAATAAGAAAGGAAGCAACCAAGGAGCAAAGCAAGAAAGTGATCGTTGAACCACTCAACCAATTTGATAACGCGTACTGCTGTATCCACCGTCCTGAAACTGAATCAAATGGGTTAAAACCTTGGCAGGGTGAAGCTGCTGCCTCGGAGGTCGGAGGGTGCAGGTGCCTTGCGGGGGAGGTATCAAAATCCCTCCACCCAGGGTTTTTTTTTCAAAATCGGCACTGTGTAAATGTTGTGTAAATTAAAAATTTGCTGTGTAAATTAAGGGTATGTTGTGTAAATTTTTAAAAGTGTGTATTTTAGCATTTTTTATGTATAAATTGACCGTTTTTTCACGTTAAGGGGGTAATTGCGTTTTTAGGTGTTTTTTTGAAAGGCCATAGCTCAGCGTTTACAAATTCAAATCACAAGCGGTCTTTTGCATTAGGTAGAACAATATCATTCCTAAATGTATGCCATGTATTGAAATTTAACCTGTGATTTTGTTTCCAGTATAAGCGACTAAAGAAAGGTCCTTTCCAAAATGTTACAATTTTTTACAAAAAGTTTGCGCCACAGCTCTGAATCATACGATTACCTGTTGGGGCTAAAAGTTGGTAAGGTTTTTCACATGTTTAAAATCCCCAGGCATGTCCCCCACTTTTTTAATAACTAGTCAATTTACTGAGAAAATAGCTGAAAAGCAAACGCACCGAAAATTTAAGATATTTTCTTGTAATTAAAACCCTCTAAAAATGTCCACAGGTGAAATTTCGAAAAAGTGAGAGACATGCCTGGGGATTTTGACCTTTACAGTGCTGTCCCAAAAATTTATGCTCAGGCGTCACTTATAACTTGAGTACTGGTGGCGCAAAGTTTACATAGAAATCACAAAAACCTCGAAAACGCAACTACCACCTTAAAAGTAATATTTCGACTTTGAGACTAGAACTACATACGAAATAAAAATATATATTATATATATGAGTAATTAAAAATTTTTGCGTTTTTGTCAGTTCAAGTAACCACCGACACGCCAGGGCAAGCCCCCCCTAAAATTTCGAAAAATCTGAAACAAGCCCTAACCCCCAGCCCCAGGCCGAGACCCCGTGTACATGCATGGTTTACACATATAGAGAGTTGTTCTATCAGCCAGATCCTACACATTTTTTTTTCAAATCCGGGTGTATATAAAAGTTTTACAGTAGTTTGAAGTAGGACAAGAAATCGCACAGACGGGCTCAGCATGGCTGATTTTTCACTGTCAACTTTCAAGTACATAAAAACAAATGCTAAAATAAAAAAATCATAAGCCGTTCAAGAGCTGAAACTGAAGATTTTTTGTTTTGGGGTCAAAAATTAGACTTAATTTTGTTAGGACAAAGAGGTCACAGGCAGCAATCGCCACTTCGCGAATTTTTGTAATTTTTACAACCAAAATAGGCCGTTTCATCAGCTTTTGGGGGGAAATGGGGCTGTGTAAATCAGTGTGTATTGTTATTTTTTGCTGTGTAAATTAGGCAGCCGATGTGTAAATACACCCTATTTTACACAAAAAATAACCCTGCCTCCACCCCAGATGTACATGGGGGGGTCTGGGGCGGACAAACCCACCTCAGATTTGACCCACCGGGACAAGTCCCCTTTTTGATGCTGATAGAAAGGTGCCCGATCACTAAAAAATTGCCCCAAATCGCCGTAAAAAGCTTCAAAAATGAGCAAAATGTCAAAAAATTTCCAAAAATAGCCAAATTTTGCCGAAAATTTTTCTTTTTTTTGGCAAAAATTCGAAATTTTTGCGTTTTTGCCCGCTCCAGCCCCCGAAAAGTTGGGACAAGCCCCCCTAAAATTTTGAAAATTCTGGGACAAGCCCCCACCAGACCGAGACCCCGTGTACATGTACAGTGGCGTACCCAGCAAAAAATTTCGGGGGGGGGGGAATGACTTTTCGATTTTTTGTAATGGGTTAAAATGCACTTTTTAGCAATTTTAACACTCCTAAAACGCCTTACAAACGCAAGATTACTAAACTACAAGGCAGCAGGGGTCTGGGGGCGGCAGCCATCAGGAAAAAATAGGGAAAATTGGCCAAATTCTGTCAATTGGAGGCGTATCAGAAAGTTTTTCCGGCCAGACCAAAAAAAACCAAAGGCCACAAGGTTGCAGGGGTCTGGGGGCGGCAGCCCCCAGAAAAAATTGGCGATTTTTCCAATTTTTAGACCGAATTTGGTCAACTGGAGACGTATCAGAAATTTTTCCGACAAAATTTAAAACAAAAGTTGGGAGTGTCATATCAGACAATGTATTCCACAAGTAAATGTAGCATAATATACTTGTGTAGACATGCACATGCAGCATAATGTAGTTGTGTATACATGCATAGGCTTTGATGAAAGACAATAACGAGGAATAGTAAGCCACATAGTAGCAGGGGTCTGGGGGCGGCAGCCCCCAGAAAAAAATTTGGGAAAATGATTTTTAGGCCAAATTTAGTCCATTGGAGACGTATCAGAAAATTTTTCCGGCCGGACCATAAAAACCAAAGGGGGGACCCTTGTGTAAAAAATCACTGGGGAAAAATTTCGGGGGGGGGGGAATTCCCCCCATTCCCCCCCCCCTGGGTACGCCCTTGTACATGTATGCCCTCCACCGTCTACCAATTCTCATGTATGGTGACCACTGACCACAGTTCAACTAAACTATTTCTTGCGTTCATACAGATGACATGGTCAAAATTCTGTGGGGGCCCTCTCCGGTCAAATTTTGGGAACAATCCCCCTCTGCAAATGTATATACTATTTTTTTTTAAATTTTGCACACAATAATTAAAATTTTGCACAATAATGCACAGTACCTGTCGAGCCTGTGATAAGCTCAGAATGCACTGTTTTTAATGCAAAATCGAAAAAATTTTCTGGTAGCTGCCGTCCCCAGACCCCTGCGTCAACTCGCATCACTGCCGTTTGACGGTATGTCTGGTATTTTTTCTAGTATTGGCTGTTATGCACAGATGTACATGCCCCCCAGCCCCCCCCAGATTTGAAATTTCGGGACAAGCCCCCCATCAGATTTGACCCGTCGGGACAAGCCCCCCTCCTTGAAACCCCAAAATCGTCTCAGATCGCCGTAAAATGCTTTAAAAATGAGCAAAAAGCGAAAAAATCGCTAAAAATATAGGAATTTTGCAAAAAAATTTCAATTTTTAGGCAAAAATTGGAAAGTTTTGCGTTTTTGGGACAAAAAATCGGGACAAGCCCCCCCTAAAATGTCGAAAATTCGGGGACAAGCCCCCCCAGACCGAGACCCCGTGTACATGTATGCTGTTATGTTTCAGTAGGTTAATGCAAATCTTATTTTTATTCATATATATATATATATATATATATATATATATATATATATATATATATATATATATATATATATATATATATATATAAAAAAATAATATATATATATATATATATATATAAATATATATACCCGTTTCATTGAAAAAATTCCTGGATCTGCCACTGGTATGGCTTTAGGGCGTACCCAGGGGAGGGGGTATGGGGGGAATTCATACCCCACGTAAATTTTTTCCCACTGAATAATCACACAAGAGTCCCCTCTGCGGTTTTTATTACCCGATCGAAAAAAATCTACGTATCTCCATAGGTATAAAAACACACATATATATTTGCTTTTATATAGGCAAAGAAAACGCATTTAGTTTGCACAAAAATATAAATTTTTGCACACAAAAATTAAAATTTTACACAATTATGCACGCAAAATTTAGAAAAAAAACCTGCTTGACTCGAACGGCCGAACTGACACCCAGACACACTCGACGCTTACGGGACACAAATTTTTTTCGCCGGACACAACTTGGACACACCTTCCATTTTCAAAAAAAAAACCCTGGTGTGTACTGTATATATATATATATATATATATATATATATATATATATATATATATATATATATATATATATATATATATATATATATATATATATTTACATAATATTTACATAATATGAACTATACTAATTACATAATATTTACATAATATGAACTATACTAAAAATAATGCTCTTTAACAATAATATGACAGGATCTTCATGATACTTCTCAAAAATGTAGTACATCCTGTGGTAAGCGTTGCAAGATGCATAATTTTTTGATAAAACGCGTCTGGTGCTGGTTATAGCGGTCTTTGTCCGGGCGCCAAGGTTCAAAACAACGTCAACTTGCAGTAAAGGGGTCATGTGACCCGTCACTCGAAAGCGATTCGTCTCACCAATCGAATGGTGAAACTCCCAAGTGGCTGCGACCCCCATAACAAAAGTTATGGGGATTTTAAAAATTTCACACCATAGAACACTGTTATAATAATTGAATCGTAATTACTACATTACGAAAAGTGTTCTTTTTTTCATATCCTTAAAGGCGCCATAACTGGCCTTCAAGAACTCGGACAGACACAGGATTAGCATCATTGGATTGCTGGCGTGAAGGGCTTTCGAAAGAGGGGTCACATGACTACGTGGCACTTCAGATTATCCCAAAATAAATATCTTGGGGTACGGTCACGTGACAAGGTCATGTGACCCATCATTTGAAAGCGCTCCTTAAATCACGACGATTGACGTTAGTTTTATGCTTGTGCGTCATCCCTATTGTACGTTGCGGGCCTTTCAAAATCCAACCTTTGTGACTAATCAAAATCAGCCCATGTTGGATCAAATCTCTTTACATTTCAATTTCAACCATTTTTTACATTTCAATTTGAACCATTTTTTGAATTCAAAAAATTTTAACATAATCAGATGCGCTGGACTTTTAGTTGTCAAACTAGTCTAAACTAGACGCACTAGACTTGTATATATAATATATATATAATATATATATATATATATATATAATCTATATATATAATATATTATATATATATATATATATATATATTATATATTATATATACATACTTTTACCTTATATTATACTTTTACCGTTGGTTCGCATATTTTTAGGCAAAATTTTATGGAGGTGTGGCGCTGACCAAAACGGGGGAGCACAACAAAGTTACTTATATTACACTAGTTTTAGGCAAAAATGGTTTTCCATGCGTAATTGTAGCTTCAATAATGCTAAAGTAGACTAAATTTTGCGAAAACTAACTAAAAAGGACAGAAAAACCACACCACAGAGTCATCGCTACAGTTAAAATGTCGCTGAAACGTAGTTTCGGAAATAATTTTGGGACTATGCCATGGAGGGACACTATCTAAAATGGTGAGGGGGCGACCGAAATGGGGAGCGCCCCCCTCCAGCCCATTCCAGTAGAAATATCACTGCCATCATCCGAAGACATATTGGATGGCTGTCTACATGTAATGGGGTTAACATTTAGGGGTGGCCCCTCTGGCCAAATTTTGGAAACTCTCTCCCCCTGGTCGACCAAAATTTTCTCAAAACTGCCATTTTTTCTAAATTTTTAGGACCCTCCCCCCCGGCCCCTCGATTTTGGTTTCTCGACAGTTTCTACTTGACATATAATATTTGAAATTTCACCCATATTGTACTTGCACCAAAACTGCCTTCAATTATTCTTATTGTCTGTTTCAGATACTTCATCCTGCCAGATTCTCTACCCCTGGATCAGCTGCTGATTGACGATGCCCCGAAGGCCAGACGGGGTCGTGGCGGAGACCGGGGGCGTGGGGGTCGCGGGGGGCCACGGGGTCGCGGTCGGGGAGGACCCAGAGGGGGCCGGGGTGGTGGCTTCCGTGGGCGAGGCAGGGGCCGATAGAATAGTGCTTTTTTGTATTTTTATATACCAATCGACTTTACTTTGTACGTATCGAGTTTTTTGTTGTTCTGTGTTGGCTGCGACACGTAGTATAAAATACCATGGTTGATTTAGTTAATTGTCAGATTGCACAAAATACTATAGGATGAAACGTTTATTAGACGCGATGCTATCAAAAATTGTAAACAGTCCTTTCCAACTTTTGACACATCAGCTTTTTTCAATTGCCCATTTCATACCAGCCTGACTCATGAGTATTAATTCTATATCGATAAATTCAGTAAATCATGAGTTAATAATTCAGTAGTGCAACCAGTGACTTAGTGAGTACTAACAAACAATCAACTTTTAATTATAGCTTGACAAGCATCAGTTTTAAATAGGACTTTAGTACTTGTGTCTGCGCGCCCATATTTTGGCTAATTTCGTTCCAGCGGTTTGTAATTGTTTATTATTGCTTGTTTTAATGTTTTAGTACGAAGTGATTGTTACTACTGTTCTTCATGTTGGTGTTGTTTAGTATGATTCTGATCGCTCACATCCGTGCTTGTTGTTAATGTTGCCTATTGAGTTGAATGCTATGTTTTCACAGTGGCAGTTTGCAATTGGAGGAATGCGTGGAAACAAATTAGAAAATTTTTAGTTGATGTAATATCTGGGTGCTGATTTTTTTCTTAATACTGAGTAATTGTATTTTTGCGCCCAGTTTCGTATTCACCTCATGCTTTAATCGCTACTCTTGTATTTTTTACAAATAAAAATACTTTATTCAGTAGAAATAGTGACTTTAGTTTTTTGATTTAGACGCAACAAAATTTTATACATTTTTTCACAGCTCGATAAAGAATACATAATTTTGCAACTGTGTTTCAAACGTTTTAGCCGCATTAAACTGAACTATCAAATTTGCGTTTTGAAATTCAATTCTAAGCTAAGTGTTCAGCAAAAGAATTGTAATCATTCAATACGGTAATAGTTAAACATGCGACGCTTTGAATATAAATCTTGGTTCACTTCCAGTACGAGTAAAATTTTCTTCTCAATGTGTCCCAGTCCGTTTATATTGGCTGCAAATTTTATACTCTATTCAGGTTCAATGAAGCAGAAATATTGTTTCAAGATAAGCCCTTATTGCGGCTTTGACGGTCGGTTTGGATTTTTTATTTCTTGAAGTCCTTTTTCAAAAAGTAACTTCAGCTTATGAAAATGTGTCTTCTTTGTGATCTTGAAATACATAAAACAGACAGTGTCTGCTTTTGTCCAAGCAGATTGGTATGATGAATTAAGACCGGCTAATTTTCGGTTTTTTAACAGCTAAAACTAGTGATCTGAGCGGAAACTAAAACTTTCAGCTTTTTCATGTTTCAGTTTCAGCGCCTGAAACTTAAACTGAAACTGAAACTAAATCCATCCTGCAGCTGAAACATCAGCTGAAACTGAAACTATTCTAAAGCTGAAACTTAAACTGAAACTAAAATCTGTCCAGAGCTGAAACAGCAGCCGAAACTGAAATGCCGTCGGAGCTGAAACTTAAACTTAAACTGAAACTGAAACATAGTTTCAGTTTCAGGTCAACTGAGTTTCCGCCAATGCTGCTTTCAATGTGTGTGTGGGTACGTGTATACACAAGCTGAAACTGAAACTGTAGTTTCAGTTTCAGCCTCAGGCAGTTTCAGTTTCAGCATCCCCTGCGCACAAATTATTGATTTTCTGTTATACACTAAGCAAGAGTATATAATAGTGTCTTACTCTATGTCTATAGTCTGGGATCTTCATATAAGTTGATCGCCGCTGTCACACTGAACTGTATGAACGTGAGATAAAAAGTCGTGCATTCCTTAATTCGTTCTACAGTTAACGTGTAACTGTGTAAGGTCCGAGAGTTCGCGCTGTCTTATCATGTATCTTATCTTATGTACATGGTTCATTAATGTAAGCTTGGGGCTTCACAAGGCAACGTCGACGACCGTATACGCTACGTAGAAAACTGTGACGAAAACAAAATATAGCAAAACTGAAACTGAAACTGAAACTAAATGCTTCTGGAGCTGAAACTGAAACTGAAACTTAAACTGAAACTAAAATTTCGCCGGAGCCATACATGTAACAGCACCGAAATTTTGGGTACCCCTCCCCCCCTTGGTGGGACCCCCCCTCCCCTGCGTCAACTCATTTTTGACCCCCCTCCCTCCCCAAAATGACGCAATTTTTACCTTTTTTGCCCAAAAAACAAAGATTTTGACAATTTTTAGCGAAAATTTCGGTAAAAATTGCTTAAATTTTACGAAAAAATGCTAATTTTTTCAAATTTTGGCCAAAATTTTACTCCCGCCGGGACCCTCCCCCCTCTTTCCCCCCTGGCGGGACCCCCCCTCCCTCCCCCGGGTCCGAATTTTGGGGGGGGGGGGTCTTCCCCCCCCATCCCCCCCAACTACATGTATGACGGCGCTGAAACTACAGCTGAAACTGAAACTAATCTAGACAGAGCTGAAACTGAAACTGAAACTTAAACTGAAACTAAAATTTTGCCGGAGCTGAAACTACAGCTGAAACTGAAACTAATCTAGAGCTGAAACTGAAACTTAAACTGAAACTCGTAAGACAACTTTAACATCACTAGCTAAAACTTTCTGTAGGTGCCACGATTTCGCTAAGTCGTTACAGCAATTTAGCAAAATTAGTCCTTGACCCTGCCATTGTGTCCTTTCCTTACGGACAAGTAGAAAAAGAAAGAAACAGGACTTGACGCAATGTGGACTTTCACACAATTGCGTATGTCTACAGTCTGTAGTTTCAAGAGTTTTGGTTAGGGTTAGACCGAGCCGGGAATTTCGGTGCCGAGCCGAGCCGAGCCGAGCCGAGCCGGCCGGCTCGGCATGCCGAGCCGAGCCGAGCCGGCCGGCTCGGCATGCCGGGCCGAGCCGAGCCGTGCCGGCTGGCTATGATTAATTTTGGGTTTTATCAAACTTTAGTCGTGCGCTCCGGGAATCAATGTTTTGGGGCACAACTTTTTGTAAGTGACAAATTTTGACTTATGTCAAGAAGCAAGGAAGGATTAGAGCTTTTATTTGATACTCATGCAGTTGGAGGGGATGGGGGAAGCTCCTTCCTAAATTCAGAGACAGCCGAGGGATTCGGGTCGCCAGTGGTGAAAAAGCGAAGAGAATTAAGCCACAGATAGCAGGGGTCTGGGGGCGCCAGCCCCCAGGAAAAAATGGAGATTTTTGAAATTTTTAGGCAGAATTTAGTCAACTGGAGACGTATCAGAAATATTTTCCGACAAGCAAAGTAAAACAAAAGATGGAAACATCATAGACAGTATATTACACAAGTAAGTTCCGCAGAATGTACCCTTGCAGACATGCACTGGCTTAACGAATAGTAAGCCACAAAGTTGCAGGGGTCTGGGGCCGGCAGCCCCCAGAAGAAAATTAGAATTTGTTAAATTTCAGGCCAATTTGGTCAATTGGAGAGTGGAGACCTATCAGAAATTTTTTTCGGCCGGGCGATAAAAACCAAAGGGGGGACCGTTGTAAACATTTTTTTCAGGTTCGACCAAGAAAAGATGGGTCGCGACCCCCGCGACCTCCCCCCCCCCCGCCGACTACGCGCTTGGCAGTGCAAAACCTGCCACAGGAGGGGGTACCCTAAATGTTTGCTACTTTTGGTGGCAAACTGCAAATTGTGCGAAAATTCAATAAAAATTCATCAATTTTCATATCGATAGCTACACAATGACGTCGACAAAAGGATTTAACTTGGAAGTACAGAAAAACCAGTATATAAATCTGAATTTTCTGTAGAATTAGACAGTAACATTTTTTCAGATAAAATTTAGAGTCTCTGAATTCTGGGTGAAATTATCTGAACATTGTCTGAATTATTCTGAAAATTATCTTAAATTCATCTGAAAGTCTGTAAAATGCTGGAAATTGTTTATGTAACATCTGAAAAATGTGTAACTGAAAAAAAATTACAGAAAATTCAGATTCTTCGGTAATTGGGAATTTCAGGAAAAGGGGGGAGGGGATAAATAGAAGTGGGTTGAGTGGGGAGTGTTGTGTTTGTGGCGGTAGGTGTGTGGATTGTTTTTTCTTACGCGTGCTTTTTTTTTTTTTTTTTTCTTTTCTTACAGAAATACTTTTCTTCCCTTCCTGTGGGTGGGGTTGGCCTACTTTCCTGCAGGTAATTTTGAGAATACGGCCCCAGATTCTTGTTAAGGGCCAGATTCATTTTGACGTCCATTTTCGCCACGATGCCGGTTTTTACCAACAATATTACTATATGTATTTAGTATTTATACGTTAAATTTTTTCACTTTTACTATCTTTTACTATATCTGAAGAACCATGAAATATTGCTTATCTTACCACCGCTTTTTCAGCTGTTGATTAACTGTTGACTGTGCAACGGGCGCCAGAGTGAAAAGTTGAAAAATTTACTAAGCTTTTCGATATTGCAATGCGGACAGCAAATTTATTAAAAATGTCGTTTTTGCAATGATATAAACGTAACACAAAACAGTATATTAAGCAAACAAATTGCGTCTAATACACACATATTCTTACACGAAGTAATTCCAATCAAAAAAAATTTGGGTAGGGCGGCCGCCCTCCCCCCGGGATATACCGGTATGAGACAGCGGTTTTTTAACGAAAAAACACAAAAATCGTAACAGAACAGCTCTTGCTTTTTGGATTCTGGGAAGAGTTTTTAAACTTTCGAAAGTTAGTTGTTGAAAATTCACGACTGTCTCAGCTCTCGGCCTGGCTCGGCAAAATTGCCGAGCCAAAGGCAATTTGCCGAGCCGAGCCGAGCCGAGCCAGCGGTCTATCCCTAGTTTTGGTAATTAAATTTGTGGCATAAAAATGCAGTCTTAAAAAGATTTTTTTTCTACTGCTCTTTGGAAAGAACAAAGTTGTCGCTTTGACAAAAATTAGATGAAAATTATTACGTAACAATATGCTTTCCAGTTACTCACAAATCCATTTATTAGACAATCAGAAAAATTTGTTTATTGCATGGAACAACCACTTTACCAGTTACAACCCGTACAGTTAAATCACGAATGCTATATTAACAGTAAGCACTTAATTTTATGAAAATAATTGTGAAATGCTCTTGATCTTCTTTTTTTTAACCGTAAATTAATTTTTCAGCTTTTTGTTCGAGGATTATATATGCGACATGTGTTAGTTAGCTGCTTACTTTTTTAAACAGCACTCTTTTAATAATTATATTTTGTACTTGAAGTTGCTATAATGCTAAAAACTATGTAATTTAAAGTAATATTACTACCAGACACAGTTGAGTCCATTTGACTCTGTAGGCATACGCATCCTACTATACATAAAAAACAAAAGTTGTTAGAAATTAAAAAAGAAGTGGACGTAATGACTTGAAATGTTTATTTTCTGTCTTCTACCTGGTATCTTGAGGGCGGAGTTTTCTCACGCTTTTTAGCTGGAGCTGGTAGAGGTTTGGGGTTTTGGCCAGCTGAAAAAACACAAGATTATTCATAGTCCGATTTTCGATACTCCGATGACAAACGGATTTTTTTGGTAAATGGTAACAGAATAGACTTTAGTAGCTCATGTAGGTATACAGTAGAGATGGGAACGGTTCCACTTTACCGGTTCCGGTTTCATTGTGCCAGTTCAGGTTCCGGTTCTAGAAAATTGCCGGTTCCCGCCAAATTGTGCCAAATTCGGTTCCACTTTTTTATTTCTGTTTTGCGAAATTTTTTTGCGATTCAAAGCTTCAAAGCCTGCACATAAAATGTAAACTATGGCAGGTTCGGTAGCAAAGCTACAATGTACGGACAGAACTGTAAAAAATTATTGATGACCACAGAAAAATATGATGGAACCCGTTGGAACCGGCACCATGCCGGTTCCGGTTCCAAAATTTTTGCCGGTTCCCGTTCCAGTGGAACCGATCCCATCTCTAGTATACACTCAGTTATGTACTCTTGGTTATCTTGGACATCTTCATTTCCGAAAAATAGTGCTTTGTGCACAGTCCCTACAACTGATGTCCAATTCCAGTGTAGGTATGAGATAAATGTCATAGGAGATTCACAAGCTTGTTAATCGAGATAATATTTTTACACTTTCTTCCCGTAAGGTATGAACTTTTGGTTATGATGGTTTGGTAAGACATATTACGATAATAAGTACCTACAGTCCTATATGTGTATGTATTCTTCACAAACTTACGTATTTTGGCTCTGGGGACGACAGGCCCAGTTGGTGTTGACGGTGGACCCCGACCAGCACTGTTCTTTGCTCGAACTCGGAAAATGTACCTCACTCCTGATTTCAGCTTGATCACAGTGTCTCTAGTTGTGTCCGAGCCTCTCACCTGCAATTGTAAAAGTTTTCTGTAAACAACTCTCCTGCTGAGGGATGAGAGTGAGGTGTGCTTCAATCGTGATACTTGAGTGTCAATATTCCTGAGGGAATATTAAGTGAAATGTAGGTACACGTTCGCGGGAATGTGGGACAGCGTGTGTCCCACAATGATCTTCCCTAATACGCGTGTGGGACATCGATCTTTGTGTAAAAAAGATACTTAAGTAGTTGAGAAACATGATCACAAGTATATACATACTACATAGTTGAGGCTGGATGGCTGTATTTTATTTAACGCAATCAAATGGAATGCGTGGTGGTGTGAACACCCAGAATCGGATTTGCCGTGAGCGTGGTAACGGCAACACCATTAGTATGGAGAAAATCTGTTTCTTTGTCATTCAAAACAGTGGGATTCACAAAGGTACCTATCTTAGACGTAGCTCCTTTTGATTAAATACACCGGGAAGCCGGCTTTTTCGAGCAAGAGAGAACTTGTCTGTGTGTGAACACATGGTTACCTAACTTGAAAGTGGGCTCAAGTATTCAGGAAAACTTTTTGTGAACCTCAGCCCTGCGTACCTTATGATGAATCATTGGCTGTTGTAGAGTTCATACTTATGTCTGCTATAGAATTATTCTTGTTCTTGTTGTAGAATGCAATTTTTAATTATGTCTGAAAGTAGTTTTATTACCATGTAACAAAATATATGAT
>JASANF010020563.1:0-25215 GCA_030248245.1 Trissonchulus sp. WLG1_4 | reverse complement strand
AAATTTGGGTCAAAACGACAGAAACGGGCGTGACGCCAGAGCACCCTCAAAACCAAGGGGTAGGTCTGAAAACCCGAGCTTAGTCCAACCAGTGTTCGCTCCCGAAGAACCAGAAATATCTGAAGCGTCAAAATTGTGGGAGGCAATAAAAGAGCTAAGGCTAGAGTTGCATAAATTTAACGAACAACATGATCGTCACTCTGAAGACCCTGGGTTTTTCTGTGCGCAAAATTTTGAAAACCAGTCACCGGTGCAGTATGGTCAACCAGAAATTGAAAGACATAGCGGCGGGTATCAGGATTGGGAGCTCCCACCGAAATGTTATAACTGCAACCGTCTAGGGCATGTCAGTAAGCATTGTCGATTTCCTCGAAAACCCACGGGACGGCACTTTAGTTCTGATACTCGGCGTTTCGCTCCAAACAATCTAGGGGAATTCAGCAATTACCAACATAACAGCAACCAACAAACGCAGCACCCGTATGAATCGCGATTCCGCAGTCCAAACACGTTTGACCAAACACAAAACTGCAACAATATTAGCAATATGTCACGGGGTCAACCAAACTATCATCATGAATCGGGAAGTTCCATCCCTCAGGCCCCTCAAAATATGCCTTGTTTTCCCCCGACACACCCTGCTCTTTTCTCTCCTCAATATATTTACCCTCCGCATGGCATGATGTATGCTGCCCCAGCATGGCAACAAGGCTATGCCGGTGACCATCAAGCGGCACCAGAACAAAACATCTCACAGCCCAAACAAGAGCAAGTAAACTTAGTCATCCCTGAGTGGATCCGTGAGGCGCAAAAGGTAGCTGAACATTTTACATCGGGCAATCAAAACGATGCAGAATTAGAGGAGGGGTCGAGCAGTGAACTTGAGCAGCAGGTGTCTCAGGAGTACATAATGATGGCAAATGAAGCCAACACCATTAAACCAGCGCAGAATAACCCACGCAATGTCCAACGCACTAAACATTATAGACATGAAACGATGCCTTTTCATACAGTATATGGTCGAAAGCGGCTAGTACCGGAGCACGTTCCATTCAAATCGCAATCTCCATGTCCATGTTATCCGAGCTATTTTCCAGTAAGATATCGCAAATTGCAAAGCTCAGTACGCAACCACCATCTGGCACAACAGCAACAGTATAACTCTGGCTACGATCAACGTGCCAGATACACGCACTACTCAGTCCGATCTTTTGTCTTGAAAAATATCACACCGGTCACTGCGGGTCAAATGCGAAATTATACTGAGCTATGGGATGGTCCCCACAGGGTGATAGCTAAATTATCGGACAACTTGTATGAAATCATAAAGCATGGGGTTCCTGGCGCGAAACCAGAACGAGTGAGTATCCGGCGTCTGATGCCGTACTATGGACCTAATGGTGCGGGCTAAAACCAAGGTGCTAACCATACTAACATCGATCAATTCTAAAAATAAATGTAGCAAAAGGGATAAATAAGCAACAAATTTTCAACTACAAATATAGCAAAACAATAAGGGTAAAAAGGGGGACAAATAGACAAACGATACAAACAAACAATGTTTTATTTTAATGCAACAAAACAAGATATATTTACTTGCAAAGAAAATCAGATAAATATGTTATCATATTGAAATTATTTCTTTGGACGGGTCAAATAAATCTAGTTTGTTTCGGTGTTTACCAAAGTGGATTTTAAAAGTAAATGTATAAATGTACTAACAAATCTGCATGCTAACAGACTGAAACAAAATCAAAAAAATATCCATTTCGACTAATTTCTAACATGGTTTTGCACGCTTTTCTATTATAACATCTATGTTCTAGCAAGTCCGCTAAGATACCAAATGGCATTCGGGCATAGGTCTAACCGTAGTGCGAATTGGACATGTGTAACGTAACTAACATCAGCGCCGACATTAGCAGGCTATAGCGAGATAGCGATATTAGCCACAACCCAAAACCCACCTCCACCTAACCGAATGTTCCACTGTTTGTATTATCACAAGTTTTCTTTTCGGTTCCCGATTCCTTTCACAGCAGTTTCTAGAGCATTTGCTTGCTACTGTGAGTTAGCCATTGCAGTTTGTCTACAGGCCATTCGTAAAGGCGATACTACAGGGATAGAACTATAAATTCCCCGAGCGAGACAACCCAAAGTATCAATTAGTGTATGCTTAAAATTGCTTGTTGCATTTCGTTTATGTGAGTTGGTATACGTTCGTTTAGTTAGTGTTTTTCTTTCGTATTTTATTGTTTTTGGTATAGTTTTTTTTAATATATCCAAAATTCAAGATCAAAATCAAATTAATATGTCAAGGTTTGACGATCAAAAATAAAAAGCACAAAATTATCGGGAGTTTGAGATAAACCTATGGAACTGCTAAGGCGTTTAATGTGGACGTATTAACAGCATGGAGGTTAAGGTTAAGGGTTAGGCTTACGTAAAATAGGCTATTAGTCTTGCGGGTTAGGTAGCTTGATGGTAGGTATAACGACCACGGAGTTTGATTTGAAAGTGAAAATTGTTTAAAATTAATTGTAAATTTGTATTGGTTTATTTTTGATGTTTTTATGGTGTAATGCCCGAATTAATAGTGTAACAGTAATGCTTTATGTATTGAAAATTTATTGAAATTGTGTTTGGATTTTTAATGGTTTTATTTGGTATAAATTATTATAAATAAACTCGATGTTGATGGTTTCACCTATAGTGTATGTGTGTGGGCTCGGCCACTCTGTCTATCGGGACTAATCAGGTCCATGCATGTTACTGTAGGTGTGGAATGATTGAAGCTGGTGAACTGGTTACGTACTTAGAGCTCGAACATTCTGTCCAACGGGGCTAAACAGGTTTTAGGTTGCGTAGCTAGGAGGCAAAGGAGTGAGAGTTAAAAGGAGCCTAATCTAGACTAGTATTCTCGGACGTAACTGAGTCTAGGTGCCGATGCCTCGGCCAACCTACCTTGGTGTAGGTACCTAGTAATTTATATCGGCTGTGACGTGTATTGGTACTTGGGCTAGGCCGAACTGTCCGTCGGGGCACCACACTGGTCCAAAGTACCTGTTATATATCCAAGTTTCGTGACTATTAATGCAGCTAGGTCTGTGAGGCTAGGCCGAACTGTCCGTCGGGGCACCAATCTGGTCTCACTTGCTTAGTTGTATAGCGCAGAAGGATTGCATCATCGTGTAGTCTAGAAGCGCACAGTGTGTAGCTGAAGAGGCGCGTCTTAGGTTATAGTAAATGATAAGACGAACTGTCCATCGGGGCTCAATTTGTCAATATCTGTAGCTTAGGCGAGTTTTGGATCTTACCTAGAGGAGATAAGTGAGGTAGTCGAACGATCTGTCCATCGGGGCTCAACCAGCTACCAAACGGTTCGAATCCGGGTGTAGGTCTGTCAGTTATATCGCTGTCAAACGCGATTGAGCCCATTTATCAAACCGTATTTACCGAGTAGGCGACCTAATCGTAGGACGCAGTATGGTCTCCTCGGTCCAGGTGCTTTCGGGTACTTGGGCTCATAGGAGGCACCCAACCCCCAGGGACTGTCGTCTCTACGCGGGTGCCAGGTGGCATAATTCATCGTTTCATACTGTAGAAGGCGAACGTGCCGAAACTAGGTTATCGCGTACCTAGGGCGCTGATGCCGGATATTTTGGTGCAATAGTTAAAATCGGAGCATTAGTTTTATTTGTGATAATATGTGATGTACAGTATGTATACTAATAGAGCTTAATACTGCCAAATCTAATACTGGTATTTTTGGTTCATATTGCTCAAACACTAGCCATAATATATTGCTCAATTTTGTAGCTAACAGTTTAAAATGTACCTAACTCCTTCTCTTTGTAGTAGAAATTAGAAAAGTAAAAAGTAACATAGTCAAAATCACAAAAAGATTGTTTCCATTGAGTATTGTTGAAATTAACAAAGAAGTCTCGAACTGAGCACTCCTTGTAGGATACCTAACCTTCCCCCCCTTCTTTTTGTTGTTAGTTAGCTTGATTTAGTTTATATTGTTTAACAAAAAGTCTCGAAACGAGCACCCCCTGTACGATACCTAACTTCTCTTTTTGTTTAGTTAGATTCGAATTTAGTCATTGTAGATTAACAAAAAGCCTCTAAAAGAGCACTCCCTGTACTATACCTAATCGGCCATTCCATACTAGCTTTAATTTTGCCTTAGTTATTATTTTTAGTTTATGTTTAAATTTATGTTGCTTTATGTTTTGTCTAATTTCATTTAACTTTTTGGTCACGTTGTCTTTTTGTTTAATTTTCACCACATTGTTTTGTTTAGTTTAGTTACATTTACTTCGAGTTGAAATTTTTGGTTTAATTTTTCTAATTTGATTCGTAAATTTGGTTAGCTAAAATGAGTCTAACGAGATCCTTTGAGTCTAATTTGAGCTACTAAAATGGGGCCCAAATTTTATATAGTTGTTAATAGTACTAACTTTTTGTTGTAAGTAGCCGTTTCGAATACGCGCAAAGCCAACCTAAATTATAGGGTAATTTAAAATGGGTTTATGATCTTCACGGATATATTTTTGTCTTTAGTCTGAGGGTAAAAATAAATTAATTTAGCTGACTTGGTGGAGTTTTAAAATACGGGTATCTATTTAATAGGGCATGATATGAAATCGATAGTAGTATAGAGTTTGAGCCAAGCAGCGGTTTTGTATACACACACGATATGAAACGGTCCCAACACAGTTGCACTGAGTGACCACAAACAGGAGACACGTATGAAAGGCTGACAGAACAGCCCAGTAAACGGGACAAACGTACAAGCACTTTCATACACACTCAAAAAAATAGTTGGCACAAATTTCTGGAAGCAAGAACGTGATGCAACAGTGTAGGGTTAAATTGCTTAGAGCAATCCGAGGTGTAGGTTGATAATAGGTTTCACGGCCAAAATTTTTCCGAATTACGGTTCTGAGCAATTGCCGTCCAGTGTCGTGCCATCCCAGACAGTAGTTACCCCAACGAATGTAGTTTACCAAAATTGTGCATAAAGCGCCTGTTTCAATGATATATTTTAAAAAGCAATTAACACTACTATAACATCTTTTACGCTTAGGACATCCTATGCTGAATTTGGGGTCGTACTGGCTGGAAGACTGAGAAAAAGTAACGATCGTAAAATTAAAGGCGTGTCATTTGATTTCTTTTATATATAAAGGTAGATATTGCCTGTAGCAACCTGTTGGTGTATCTGTACAACAGGTGCAGCGCGCGCGCGTAGGTAATGGTAACGACACTGGTAGGTATGAGTCGAAATTGTCGCACACGATAAACCCGATTAAGAGGGGTGATATCGAAATTATTTGTCGATTTTCGGAATTTTAAAGACGAAAGATTTGAAATTTGGTTTAGTGAAAGTCTCAGAACCGTAACGCAGCACGTAGAAATTGTCATACTATCTGCATAATTTGCTTTGGGTCTTATTTCATGGGCTTTGCCGCGACTAAATTGAATTTTTCTAACAATACTCAGTAGTTGGGCTGAAAAAGAGAGCTAATGGCAGTTTGATTTATTTTATTTTTGAGAACCTAACCGAAAATTCTAACAACTAACCGGTGTACAGACGGTTATCGTAGTATTTGTATGTTTTGGTAATAAAAATTTGTTTGGATTCTATTTCGAGCTCTGAAATTAATGAGGAATTTTAAAATTTTATAACTAATCTATTGTTTCTTTTCCTAAGGTAGTAGGTCCGTGACGCCCCCACTGGCTCCTAATATAACCAAAGACTTTGAAAAACTTTAAAATAAGCTATACCTGATTTAAACCCAACGTAGCTGTCAGGGGAAAGTTTAAAAATGAATTCGGACTGAGATTGTGACATGGACTCTACCCTGATACCCCTGGTAGTGTTGGAACTATATGGGCTCACCTAAAAGGACCCAATTATTTTTACCATATTTGTAGATGGGAGGTTATTATGGGGACTTGTACTGTTAGAGCCCGAGAGTTTGATAGGAAACATCCCTCCGGACTTATGGGTGGAGGATTTGGGTGGCTATGCCACCACGACGGGTGTTTCACGACATATAAATTGACACTTAAGTACTCTGTTAGCTATGCGTGGGCGATGAGAGGGTATAGTTGGCCCCCAAACACTAGGGACTTTGCAGACTGTACAATGGATCCGTAATATTTTTGTTTGTATTGCCAGTCGCGGCAAACCAAAATTTTCTGTTGGTGTTGTTCTATATAAATTGTACGCGCTATAATGTGTTGTTAGGTCACCCAAATTTTGTAGGATGTATGCGAATAGGGACACGAATGATGTATTTATAAGCAGTTACTGAGTTTGAAGTCAAATTTTTACCGAGGACACGAATGCGAGAGAGTATAAAATTTTTGAGAGAATTATTGATCGAAAGAAAGACGAAAAGGTATTCGAAAATGGTCGAGCAAGGCACAAGGGGAACCTGGCCAGTACCCGGTCTGTGTCCTTGGCTCAGGAAGTTGATGGTTTATGAGTTTTGAAAGAAAGTAGAGAAATAATGGTCGAAATTGGAATGGTTTTTGACACGAAATTGGGTAGAAATTATGAAGTTCTCGCAGTGACACTAAGGGGATCCCCAAAACGACACGAAATTGTTTTAACCTAAAAATCCAGCTGGTATTTGAGTATGAGTGAGGCCGGAGTTGGACTGCAGCCAACAAAGGCATAGTGTATGAGTGTGTGGGTGAACTAACTCACAATTGACCTTTTATCGTCTCGGACAATCGGATTCGTGTAATGGTTAGCACTCTGGACTTAAAAATCCAGCAATCCCTAGTTCTATCTACTGAGACCTCCAGAGAGGGGGGCAGGGAAATTGTGTTAAAATTTGGAAAATTAGTTAAAATTTGTGAAAGTAATTGTTTGTTTTGTTATTTGATTTTATTTTGTTACGCGATCAGCTGAAATTGTTGTATGGTTTTCCTTTTCTGAACCGGGGCGCCAAAGCCGAATTTACAATTTAAAATCTCAATCATTTAAAATCGGAAAGTCAAAAATTGTTGTTGAGAGCACCTTCGAAAGTTGAAAGATTGAACCAGAACTAAAAGCGATTTGGGAGGACCTAGGTAAATTATTCGGGAATTGTGTTGTGATTTGTTATGTTGTGGTTAAGCTTTTTCTACCGGAGATGACGCCGAAATTTTAGGGACTCGTTTTATTATTTGTTGTATTGGTTACTCTGTTTGTATAACTTGTTATAACTTGTTTTTATCGCTTCAAATTGTGTCACTATGTTTTCATCTCGAAATTGTTATGGGCTTTTATGTTTCGTATTGGAAATAATTGCAGTGGAAATGTCCACATCCCCTCGTGGCAACCCAAGTGTCATGTATCAGAGCTGTCGAGACGCCACCTCTGCACAGGGGGGCACCTGTTGGACTCGTGAGGGCTGCCACTAGTGGAGGTTGACATTTCCACGATGAGAAATAGTCTCTTTACACTTCAAAATTACACAGTTACAGCGCGCACATTAAAAACACAATTTGGCAATGTTTATTTCATCATTTTACAGCTTCTCTTTCGCGCAATGATCACATGAGGCATTGGCTTTGCATTGCCTTGCTGATGCAATAAGTGCCACGTGGCAGCAAGCCAGGCCAAGAGCTAAAGTTCCTCCATCATGTTTACAGAAAGTTCAAGTTTTACTCTTTAAATTGTACACCTGCGCATTGCCAAATTGTTGGAAAATTACACACACACAGTAGGGCTCCTTTATTTGCCATTGTAAAGTAACGGGGATGAACTTCGATAGTTTTCCAAATTGACTTCGTTCTAACTCTCGTTTCCTTAGTGTAGTCCCCAGGCTTGTCCGACGAGTACGGTCGGTTTTTCCCCTTCTCTCCCCGACAGCCAAATTCATCAGGATGGGTATGTTTCGCACGTAAAACGTAGGGAAATATTTTGAGGCGCTTGGCGCATTTTATTACTCTTGTGAGTTCTCCCCCTCATGTTTTGTATCTAAATTTCTGCCCACTGTTCTGTCTCTCATTTTGTCTGCCCCCGTGTCAGTAAATTACTACCTTTTATGCTGTTGTGCCGTAAGGCTAGCCTAGAGTAGTCTAGTTAGTTAGTTGCCGGCCGTAGTCGGGCCGTGTAGGCTTTGTGGTTTTGCCATCCGCCTGTAGTGAAGCGGACCTGTCCATTGAGTGTTTTTCCAGGCGACTGATCCGTAAAACCTAGCTCAAAGCTAGGCGTTATTCGCTGAATTGGGAGACGTAGGCGACGGTCAAAACCTCTGTTAGCGCTCTGTGCATTTTCTAAGAGCCTCCATTAGTCCCCCAGTTCAGGGTTTAACATTAAAATAACGGTACTGCCGTATGGACATTTGGTCCAACTGAACGGCAGAACGGCTGTTCAATTCATACCTTCACCCGTACAGCCGTCTACCACTTTGCCCGTCAGCCATATGTCCGTTCATCTATATTACTAAACCGCACCGCATTTCACTTTCGTATATACCCGGCAACTGCTCAAAAATAAGAATCGCACCTGAGGCCCAAGCTATGCGCGTTTGCCTTAAAAAGTTAGAATTAAAAAAACGGATTATACAGGCTTTGTCCGTATGCCCTACTGAAGTATGAATCGACCCTAATAACTGTTAACTGATATCTGCGACCATAACTGCAAAGAGAATTGGCTGGCCATTTCAAGCATTTGGTTCAGGCGTATTTAATTTTCAAGACCGGTTCTTACTTGTCCATAATAATACAGAGGGACAAGAAGAAGGGCGAGTATATGAACCGAGCTCTGTGAAAACATGACCAGCTTTTCAGCTTTTCTGAACTAGCAAATTAGTTCTCTTTCGGCAAAATGATTTACGTAGTTTTTTAAAACTTTGTTTAATGTTGCGGAAAAGTTGAAACAAAATAATATTAAACTTTGAGAGTTTGCCACTATCTATTGACACCAGGACCAAACAGAACCATTAAATTCAATACTTTATTGTACCTCAATTTTAGTAGTATTAGGTAGTCTTAGGTAGTAGTAGTAGTATTGGTAGTAGCAAGAGTACATAATAGGAAGAGTATGACACTCTTCCTATTATGCCTAGCAGCGCGAAATAGGCCTTTTATGTACGGTTTTGAGGGGGGGTACCCCCCCTCAACTGAAGACCCCGTACTCAACTGAGGGGGGGGGTACCCCCTACTCAGTTCGATACCCCGTGCTCAACTGAGGGGGGGGGTACCCCCCCCTCAACTCAGCACCCCGTCTTCAGTTGAGGGGGAGGGGTACCCCCCCCTCATTTCAAGACACTGACAAAGTCTTTGCGCTACCCCCCCCCCCTCAGTTCAGTACCCCGTCTTCATTTGAGGGGGGGGTACCCCCCCTCAGTTCAGCACATCAACAAAAGTCCTTGTCAGTGTCTTGAAATGAGGGGGGGTACCCCCCCCCTCAAAACCGTACATAAACGGGCTATTTCGCGCTGCGCATTGGACGCACGCCCGTAGGCATAATAGGAAGAGTGTCATACTCTTCCTATTATGTACTCTTGGTAGTAGTTAGTAGTAGTAGTAGTAGTAGTTATTATTATTAGAGAATTTTGACTTTAATGAAAATCTTCTAGGTAATTCAGATGTTTAGACTTGGAGCGACTGATCTAATTTCGAACGCTGAAAATTTTCAATGGTGCACATTTTCGACGACGAACATTTGCTTTTTCGATGACGAACATTTGCTTTTTCGATGACGAACATTTGCTTTTCAATGACGAACATTTGCTTTTTCGATGACGAACATTTGCTTTTTCGATGACGAACATTTTTGATGACGAACTTTTCGATGACGAACATTTTCGATGACGAACATTTGCTTTTTCGATGACGAACTTGCCGTTGAAAAAGCAAATGTTCGTCATCGAAAATGTTTCGATCAATCCAAAATTTTTGATGAACATTTTCGATGACGAACATTTCTGATGACGAACATTTTGCTTCGATAAATTGGGCCCTGGTCTCTACTGGACTGACTGAGATGTCCGTGGCTTTTAGCCAATAATAGCCTAGTCAGTGGTGTGTACTTCTCTGCCAAGTGTCACCGCTCACTTATGTTGTTCTCATACTGCCTGCACACACAGGCGAACATACACACGCACGCACACACACACACGCATGTTTCAGCTGGCATGCTGATCTGCTGCAGCAGTGCAGGCAATGCACTGAAACTGAGCATGATTTACATGCACTTTCAGTTTCAATGCATTGACTGAAATTAGGCCGCTGAGGTGGCCGCGCAAAAATGATTCTGTGAAACAACACTGCGACAAGTTTCAACTGTGCGACATATTGCAATGCAATGTAGGCGAGGTAAAATTTTGAGAGTCCTTGTGTTGATGCAAGTGTCAACTTCGACTATTTGTGCGTACGATTATAACATTCAATCAAAACTGCTGTATTGATAATTTGCTTTGTAGACATGTTGTTTAACAAAACCACTCCTCAAATTTGCTAATACAAGATACTTTTAAACATTTCTGTGTTTTTCAGAAACTAAACATCTAATACGACAAAATAAGTTGCGACATGGGCCCGCTATTTACTAAGAATGTTTACATTTGAAGCTCACATTTAACAGTGATCTGAAAACAAAAATATTTTGTGCAACAGCAAGGTTTTAATTCATACCAAAGTTTGAAAACCGTCAGTGTACGTTAGACGCATTTTCCAATAAGGATTAATGTTGCAGACAGTCACCGCAGGAAATGGTGCATCTTCATAGAACTAAAATTTTCATGAAAAAATCTTATTCTCATTGTCATTTTGAAGATGTTAACTTCATGCTTACGTGTAAAACTTTATTTTTATTCGTTTTATTATTAATTTGAAAATTATTACTGTTTTAGTACTTTTTAAAACGTTTACGACCTTTCAATGAACTGATGCGTGCTGCTTCAGCTTTCTTAATAAAGTCGTTTCACTTGGGGTATTTTTTAATGTATATTAAAAATTGGACGCTGCTAAATGCTTGAAGAACTTGGGGAATAAATTTTTTCAATATTTGAAACATAGAAAGTTAACCGACCTTTACTCTGACTGTCACAGGACATCGCAAGCAGTTACCGATGAGCGCGTACGTTTGCAAGACTAAAGGGGTAACACAAATTAGTAGTATTAAGGCACCATACTTCCGTTTCAGGGTTCGAACTAAATTGAGCAACGGAATCTAAAAATAGAAGTATAAATATGTTGTATGGCTTTGTATATCGTTGCAAATACCAAAATTGAGTATCGGGGCTGTGGATACCTCGAGGTCGTTTATACTTCCAAACCTGCGAGTCTTACAGGTAACCGTTGGTTTTTCTGCACAGGGCCGGGGTACGAGTTTCTGTCAGGCTAGCGGTAAATTAACTACTTCACAAAAAAAAGCTAAAGCCTTAACATACCTTACTGTATAGTGTATAGAATTATTTTTTACGCGGCGGCCTCAGCCACCGCGTATATACTATATTACAAGTGCTCAGTTTAGCAGGTATCTCGTGCTCACTGTGTTGATTGCCGTGTAAAAATTTCTAGGTCGTAAAAATACATTATTTGTGTGAGCGTCTGTGTTATTCGTGTGTGCGAATCGTCGTGGATTTCAGCGTATAACGTGCAGTGATTAAGTGTACTGGCTATTACGCTTGCATATAGTTACGGAACGGCAGCTTTGTGTGTGTGTGTGTGTCTGTGTGTGTGTCAAGTGCAGGAAACTTTTGCACAGACACAGCTGGCATTAAAACATAACCTGTCGTAACAATGTTTCCTAAATTGAATATCAGTGTGGCGGTACTAAGACATTCTGAAGCCGTTGACAAAGCGTACCTTGCGACGGCTATGCATGTAGTTGAGCTGTGAAAACATTATCCACGGCTAAACTATGTACTTTAATAACTGATATTGTCACCCAACTTTTGGGTTTTGCTCATTGTGAACGGTTCATTCACATGAACTTTTTGCAGCTTCATAAACTGTCATAAAAGGTGGAATTCACCCCGGTGAGTGGTTTTTAAACATGCAAACGTACGTAAAAAACCACCGTGGTGAAATCAACGCAGCGTCTGAAATCAAACTGCCACAGAACAGCATGTTGCGGCTTGCAGTGGTAAATCTGTTGGCTTTTAAAATTTTAAAATTAAATTTTTCTGAAGAATATCCTCGGCATCGTACCTAAGCATGTCGCAACGAAATCTGTCGAAAATTGGTTTAACTTTACTCGCAAGACGTGCTTGCTTTCGAAAGTAACATGCACAGCAACCAACAGGTAGATAGATTTTAGCAAGAGTACATAATAGCGTCTCATTCTATATAGAAGAAGAGTGAGACACTCTCCAGCCTGCCTGTGTTCTAGCACAGACAGATGCGCTGGTCGTTTTCAGGCTACATGTTGACATTCTATGCTGTGACTGGCCAATCAGAAGCGAGCTTCTATTCTCTGATTGGCAGACGCCTGTGCACGTGCTCCAATCATAAAACGGGATAGGGATAAAGGTTAATAACTCATTATTTATTCATAGTCTGCTTGTAAAAACATTAAAAAAGGTTTGCAAATACCTTTGGGGATATTTTGGCAAACTTTCAGCGAAATTGATTGAGAAACTTTGAAGAAATTCAGTAAAGTTTATATCTCAAAAGTTTCTCAATTAATTTTGCTGAAAGTTTGCCAAAATATCCCTAGAGGTTTTTACAAACCTTTTTTAATGTTTTTGCAAGCAGACGATGAATAGATAATGAGTTATTAAGCTTTTATCCCTATCTTAATGCTTATCAACGCATCAGCGATTATATACTAAAGTGTGTTACGCAGGGAATGTACGCGCTGATTGGCCAGTCACATGCTGCATAGAATGTCAACATGTAGCCTGAAAACGACCAGCGCATCTGTCTACGATAGTCTCTTTTTCTGAGTGAGAAGCGGTAATTTTGCGAGTGCTGAGTGCCAATATTCTAGAGGAAATATTGAACATGGCCACTATTTTGTGAATAAAGTGATTTTCAACTCCTGGTTTCCGCACACATTTACTGCTGAGTAGCTCCAAAGTCAATCAAACAGCCAAAAAAAATGCACAATAAATTTTTCATAATCGTTAGGTAAGCTAATTTGTCTAAAAGTAAAAATCAAGTTGATATGCTTTATCCATAACTTACCAACGATTTTGTGTCCATGCTTTTAGGCAGATAAATAAGTCTTAATGAATTATTTAGGCATGACAACCTAATTTAATTAGTGAGCAATTTACAAAACAACCAAGGTGAAAACATTTACACACTTTGCTGGGGTTCATTAGTTGTTTAAAAAGAAAAAAAAGATTACTGCTGACTCAGAATTTAGTACCAATAGAGTATGAAAAACATTTCAAACGTTTACCAATAGAAGTTTGCGAGGTAAACACAGGAGCCCGTAAACTGTCGTTCGAGACAAAATATCAAAAATAAAAGTCACTTTTTTTTTATTTTGCCAAAGCGGAACAGATACTTTATACTTGGTTTGTCTAGCATTTGCCAAATCCGTGCATAAGCCATAAGCACACTTGCTAAATTTTCCACCGGGTCAAATTTGCTGTTTTAAACGTTGATTGTACAAAACGTGTAACAAACGTTGATTAATGCTAATAAGTACAGAGACGTGCAAAAAATTAGATTGCCAGTTTGTTTGGTTGTTATTCAGTACTTTAAATTATAAACTTTTCCAGGGAATTTCACAAAGATGGCTTTACTAAACCATTGGTTTTACGTACGTTTTGCATGATTTTTACGTAATTTCATTACCAAATATTGAATGATTCGTTGCAAAAATTGTAAATTTTTTAAAGTTTCAAGCAAACTTTGCACGTTTTACTTAGGTTAGAACGTTGCCCTTAGACTGCCTACCATTACTGAGCTAAGACTGCTTTTATGCATTCCACTGTACATGTCTTGAAAATGTTTTAACATTATTCAGTGCTGCAAACTAGCAACCTCAACAGCAAGATTGGCACTTTCTGGGCCTGATTTAAATACAATATGGCGTTTTGGATTGAGCCATGCAGCAGCAGCAGCAACAACGCAGCGACCAATTTAGTGTAATTCATTTGACAACGATGCAAGATATGTTACACGATTCCAGTTTGTTTAGAGCAAGACACTGTACAGTTACGATATGTTGGCGCAGTAATATGACATTGATTATGCTGTTACTTTGTTTGCGACATTAGGACAATATCTTAATGATTAACGTTTTGAAGTAAACTAAAGTCTGACCAAAAATCCTGGACTCTAAGACTAAAAGAACCATGCTATTTCAATACGAAAAGAAATAACTGCAAACATCAAGAGTAAAACGAGTAGTCATAAAAATCACGCCACCTGTTTTGTCACAAGGTATAGCAATTTCTGGGGCCTGTTGCTCAATTTTACAAGTCCTACAATTGTAACAATTGTAAGTGCAAAATCGGGTGATTCGTTACGAATTCAACATATAAAGTCATTACAAATCACCTGATTTTGCACTTACAATTGTTACAATTGTAGGACTTATAAAGTTGAGCAACAGGCCCCTGGTCGCAGTTTAGAACATATTTTGTTTGAGTTGTTTTTAGTAAGTTTATTCATAAGTAGACCTAGTATTAACTATTAAGTATTACTATAGCTGTTAAAATTGGTTAACTTATTTGCTAACATTATCTATAATATCTTGTGAAGGCAATATATAGCAACAGTTCAAATAGTTCTTTAATAAAATGTTCAAATAATGCTAAATGCTAATGTGTGTTGTCTACTGAGAATATTTTCTTCACATAGTGTAGTCTGAATGTAAGAGTGATAACTGCGTTCATTATTCTGATCAAGAAATCAACCAGTGATAAAAGCGAAGCCCCTGTCATAATGGAAAGAACTCCACCAAAATTAGATATCAGAGAAATTATCTAAAATAAAATCATATTATAGTAACATGGCAAGTTAATTAATCCAAAACAGCCATGGAACAGTCAATAAAAGCTGAATGAGTGATTAAACGCTGAGCAACTGGAACGGATGCATCTTAAGATCTTTTCTCGTCACAGAAACTTCATTATGACTTAAACCACAGTCGTTAGACACGACATACACTGTTTTTTTCTGAAAACGGCAATAATTGATTTAAAAACAGTCATAGGGCCAATTCTTGAAATAGATTTCACGGATTAGTCTTAATTAATTAATTAATTTACGAATTAGCTTGCTCAATATACTCGTTAAGTCCAGTTAAAATAAATCCGTTGTCCATTTTAAAAATTGGCATTAAGTAAGTAAGAATCATTATAACTAACATCATATATTTTATGCTCCATGAACTGTATATACGATGATTTCTTCAAATATACCACTACTTCAGCTACGTTTCTGAAACATGCAATATAATTGTTAAATTTGTCGCGGTCGTTATGGCTTTACCGTCTAGGAACTGACGCAAGGAGGTGATCTAGCGCAATTTCTAATGCAGGTTCAGCATTAATGTTTTACGAAATTTAAGTTTTTTTACCTTTTCGTATCGTTTGTAGCAATCTGAAACAAAAGAAACATTTAAGTCATACATTTTTTAGTTCGAGAATAAGTGCAATGCAATGATGTAACAAAGGTGGATACACCTACTACACCTTAAACCTTGACACTTCACAAAAAATAGTCTTTTTTACACTAAAATTACCTACAACTTAACTTGCGCTCAAATTACACAGTTTGGCAACGTTTATTTTTGTTACTTCTAGAGAAGGAGCTATTGTTTTGAAATCAACTCTGCGTAGTGTAAAAGTAGCAGTCACATGTTGCTCAGCGCATATGATTAACGTGTCAAGTCAGTATGGGATCCGACAGCTCTTTTTTTAAAGACAAGTCGTTTTTTATACAATTTTTAATGAAATAATAGGCAACAACACTTTTGCACATATATTAAGCTGTCAATTAGCTAGAGTTTTGTGATTTAAAATTTTATCGTATGGTAAATTTTCAGACTAGATACACATGCTAATCACGTGATTGTCTAGACTGACGTTTGTTTTCGTCCTTTCTTTCTACATATTGATAACCAAACATCGCTACGCATCAAAGCGGAGTGGTCGAGTGGTCAAAAGCGCTAGTAATGAAATCTATTAAAGGTTACATCACGGGTTTGACCCCCAGGACCCAGGTGTTTTTTTGCAAAAATATTACACAACTTTTGTTTGCAAAAACCGTTTTGACAAAACATTTCTTTGTCAAAATATGCAATAAGATATTTTTGGCAACATGGCATGTGTTTTCGACAAATTTGTTGAATTCAACACCTATCAAGCACTAAAACTAAATCAAGTAAAGTTACACATGTATTACTGCTTTCTGTTTCTATACATGGAAGATGGAAAAAAACAAAAGTAAAGGAGAAGCTGAGATCTTTTGGGTAAAATAAGCAAAATTTTAACTCGGCGAAGGAACCTTGCCCCTTTTTGGGGCCTGCTTGTTATATTACAATCTCTTATCGTGTAAGCTGTGGCTTTTCAGTTATTGCATCAGCCAATTAAATTTATGCACGAAAAGCAAATTTTGTTTTAAATTCTGCTCATTTTTCTATACTTTAATATTTAGTTGTGTTTCAGTGTCAGAAGTTTTATATTTTTCAAACAACTGTTTTGAGACAGTTCCGGAGTAGTTCAGTGTAGTGCCTTTGGCCATAGTCATGGCCTGAGAGCTTCATAGCTCCGCCTAAACGGCTGCGGTGAAAATGACTTGTCCGTTGAATGATTTCAGTGAGTTTTTTCTGCAAACTTAGCTCGATCTTAGGCGCTGTTATTTGAGCCGGAAGGCTTCAAGCACACGGTCAAATCGCCCATTTAGCACTACGCGAAACTGTTTTGAGTTAATAAGAATACCCGTTTAAGTTTTTGCAACAGTACACAGTGTGCCAAACGTCTGCAAGCCTGTAAGACTGTGGATATTTAAATTTAAGACAACATATTTGTTGCTTGAAAGTAATTACGTTCTATCGATTTTTAAAATTTTACCAATAAAAAGGTGACACACTAGAGATTAAATGATAAAACATAAACAAACTATGTCGCAAAAAACACTTTGACGTTACCAAATTTCGTTTGAGTCTAGTAGTCGTTATCGTTACATCATAGTAGCCTTCTCTAAAAAATTATAACGTAACAGTTCAAGTTTAAGCAAGTTGTATTTTCAAAAAATGCAGTAAGTGTTTTTCGACACCTTATATCTTACATTCTCGAAATATTTTATAATTGTAAATTAGTATGTACAATAATTAGTTAATTAGTACATATGTACAATGAAGATATGTACAAAAACAAGTGTTACTGGCATTTCAGAGGACAGTGGCAATTATTCAACCAGCCCTGAACGTTCTGCGTGAAGTCTCCAACTTCATCTCTAACACAATACCCTGAAACAAAAATTAATGCAAACTAAAAAATGTTTTCTGCAACGAAACGTCGAACAAAATCATTATAATAAAAGGGACATTGAAACATAACAATCATTTTAGTCGTGCATTTGTATTCACTTTAATTGTTAATAAAAAACAATGTTGCTTGAAATCACTGAATAAAATCTCTTTGGTCGTTAATAGAAAAACGTACAGTACGTTGTGTTTTTTGTACATTCTGGCGCATCCACACCGGGTGGCCTCGGCAAACGGGAATCAATGCATTTGCATGTGTCAAAACAGTGACGTTGATAGCAAGATAGTTGACAAAGCTAAATAAAAAAGTTAACAATACTATAAATAACAAGCAGCAGCAAGTCCGTACTGACAAAGATTTTCCCTGCTGCTGAAAAACTTTAGAACAGTGAAAAAAATCGTTCATTTCAAAAAGTCTAATGTCATGAAACCTAAACTTTGGCTTGGTTCCCCTCTCATACCATACAATGCTTGACTAAATAATAAATAACTAAATTACACAGTTTTATTTCTATGAGTTGAGTAACTTTTAAAGTGTGCCCCAACAAACAAACTTTAAGCACGTAAATTTTGCTAACTCTTTGCATTCAGCTTATTGAAAAAAAGCAGTATGAGGAGCTGCCGCCCAGAAAAAATCGCTAAAAGCTAATTATTAATATGTTGAGAATGTAGGGTTACCCCCTACTTGAGGCGGGTTTTCCTGCATCCAAAATATTGAAAATATTTCAAAAATACAGCGTTGGTTTCGTATCTTCACAGTTGAGAAGTCGCAGATTCACATTTTTAACAGTTCTTAAATTATCGGTATTTGTGAATAGAATAGCGCTCCGCGCTTCGTTTGTACACTTCTGAGATAATAGAAAGGCTGCCAGGTACTTCTTGCCTATCTGTGCTGGCTTGCGAGCGTCGAAAATGATGACGTGTCGCATGAGTATGAATATATTTCAACATTTCAAAATTTCTCTTCACATCTAAATTGTAGCGTTCAAACTTATTAGTAAAACTTAATATTTAAATTATTTTAATATTTTCGTTAGTATATTTGAACGGGGGAGCTAACCCGAATCCGATTTGGCACAAACCAAAAATGTTGAATATCTCTTATGTGTGGTCTGGCTTAATATAGTCAGACGATTTTCTAAAACGGGGGGTTTGGCACCGGCGCATGACAGGGGTTTAAGTAGTGAGGCCCCGCGTGCCATTGAGGATTAGGGTTAGGTCCCCTGAGTCAGTTCCGTGCTGTGAGTTAGTTTTTATTTGTTTTCTCCCATTTTTAAAATAGTTATTGTTTTCATGCTCAATAAAATGTTGAATTTCCAATAAAATTCTGAGCTATAAAACTGCCCTTTTAGGGCTTCTTAGGGACTGTTGTTTGTAGACGCCCTTTGGAGGGCCTTGCAGCTGTTGTGTGTGATTCCGTGTGTGACCCCGGACCTAGGTAGGGCCTGATTTTGAGCGATTCTGAGCAGTTTGCCCCGGTCGGCAAACGTTATTCTGCATTCCATCCGGGCTCGGGCGCACGGTCAGTTCTGTCCTTTGGCCCTCGCCTTCACGGCCCAAATTCCAAGAGCCCCGTGGTTTGCAGCATAACAAGTGGCGACCGTGACAAAGGATTTTAGGGTCACGCACGACGCCCACTACAGCTGCTTCTAGGCCCCACCCTAAATTCTTCTGAAATTTTGTTGTCAAAATTGACTTCCCCCCCTGAATTTTTGAAAAGTTGCTGGAAAATTTCCGGCAAAGAGGAGAAAACAGGTAAATCAGTTCTCATAATTTTCCCTGTCCCCGGGAAAATTTTAAAATTCGGTTTTCTTGTGTTTTGAGCGGTGAAGCGGGAAAAACATTGGTTAAAACCTAAAAAGAAAGGAAGAAATTTTGAGAAAAAAAGTAGGAAACGGAGCCCCAAATAGTAGAAAAGAGTGAGAAAACAGTAGAAAATATCCCCGCTAAGAAGCAGTGATAAAATTTCGAGTGAGAAAAGGGGTCCGTTTCCAAGAAAATTTCCGGAGTTTGTAGAAAAGTTTTTGACTCGATATATATAAGTGAGAAGGACGCCCTCGAGAGCGATTTATGTGCTCCGAGACCGGTTTTAAACGAACCGGCATCAAATTTTGGACCTAGAAAAGTAGTTTTGAGAAAGTTTTCTTCAATTTTCAGGTCAACGATGCACTAAGCCTAAGCCTAAGATTTTTCAAATTTTTCGGAAAATTTCTATTTTTGTTTTTCGTGCCTCTCAGCGCCATTTTTGAGGCTTGAGAGTATTTTTAAAAGAATCAGCGTAAAATTCTGGTCCTAGGGGTCATATTCTCGGATTTTTAATACCGAGTTTAGTATTTTTCCCCACCCTAAGCCTAAGCCTGAGAATTTGGAAATTTCAAAATTTTTGTCTGTAGACCCCGTTACTGCCTCTCAGTGCCATTTTTGCGGCCGAAATTTATATATAGAAATTTATATATATAGTATAATTTTTAAAGTCAGCGTAAAATTCTACCCCTAGGGGTCATATTGCCGGATTTTTAACGGCAATTTTAATATTTTCCCCCACCCCAAGCCTAAGCCTAAATTTTCCAAATTTTTGGGGATTTTCTGAAACTGCCCCCAGCTCCCCCAAAAGTGGTCTAGGGTAAATTCCGACTGCGAAATCGGTTTCTACGACCATCGAAACCCTAGAAATAAGTGGGTTTCGAGTATTTAGATAGCAAAATTTTTCACACGGGGCTTACATAGATACCCCCATTCGTGAGGCTCTCGCTCACGAATTTTCGCATATTTCGAGGCTGGGCTCGCTCAAAAGCGAATAAGACCCCCTCAAATATTTATCAAAAGTTGCGCACCAACCCTCCCCAGCTCTAGAAAAAGTATCCGGTGTAGAAAACCCGGATTTCTAGAAAATTTTGGCCGGTATACCCCCAAAAATCGGAAAATTTTCGATTTTTCAAAAATTCAAAATTTTGGTTTAAATTTTTGGTTTTGAAAACCGGCCGAAAAGTCTTTGTACGTACACCCCCTAGCGCATCTCTGGACGAAGTTTCGGCCAGAAATATTCAATTTTCACGATTTTTTGGCCAAAATCATGTTTCCGAACTGACACCCAATTTTGACCCCAAAATACCCCTGTAGCGCCCTTCACACGAATCGTGGGGTAAAACCAATAGCACCAAAAGTTTTGCCGCTCCCGAAAACCTAGGAAATCAGACTTTCCAGGTCGAAAAGTCCAATTTTTCGAAAAATTTTTATTTTCGTTTTCATTTTTGCTCAAAATCTGAATTTTTCACTCCCAAAGGCCCCGTAGGGTATATAATCGGCTATTTTTCTTCCTTTCTTCGGTAGTAGTTTGCTCAGAGCAACTCGTAGTTTGATTCCAATCAAGAATTTTTTAGAAATACTGCGTTTTTCAAAATTTTTTACCCCCACAGCTCATTTTTGGTCAAAAACGGCCAAAAATCACTGTTTTTAAGCCGTAACGGCCCAGACTCTTGTTTTTTTTCTTTGGGTCTTTTTGCACACGCACTCCCCACAACGTACTAGTGAAGGGAAAAATACCCTTGACCGCGAATTTTGGCGGAAATTTTGAAAATTTTGACAAATTTTTCGATTATATACATCAGAGTATATAATCGACACCGGTGCGCAACTTGAAACTCCGGAAATTTCCAAATAGGGTTTAGACAACTGCACCAACACACTGTACTGAGCTTTAGAATTATATACATTTTCTGTCGGACCGGAATTTTGCCCAAATTTGGCAAAATTCTTGAAAATTTGAATTATATACAGTGAGCACTACGTATACACACGGTAAATTCGGATAAAATTTTTGTATTTTCAGGCAAAGCAGCCTCATCGCAGCACCCCTAAACGCTTTTTCTAAGGGGAAGTGCTGCTCAAAAATTTCTGAGCACTGAGACTTAGGATTTTTCACAACTTTTTCTCAAAATTTTATTTTCCCCCTTTTGATACCAAATCGATCCCCGGCGACAATAAAATACGCCTAAGAGGAGAACCCCTTTCCGTTTGGTCCTAGAATTCCCCAGACTTGGAAATTTTTCCGGAAAAATTTTCCGGAAATTCTGAATTTGGAATCGACGCCCGGCGAACTGAAAATCTAATACCCTAAGGGCCCCCCTTTTCAATTTTATTTCGGAAATTGTGGACTTAGTCAATTTTTGAGCAAAACTCGAAATTTTCTAAATTTTCAAATCTCTTGTTTTTTCTGATTTTAGTGAATTCAGCATCTTCTCAGCGGTTAAATACGCATTTCTAAAGGGAAGTGCTGCCCAAAGTTTCCTAAATTCCTAGACTTAGGAAAAATTTCGATCCGAATTTACCGATTCCCCCCCTTAGCTCAATCCTTTTTTGTTCCCTTTTCAGCCGACGGATAAAGAACGTTTTCTTTCAGCTAAGTACGGTGCTGTTACGACTAGGTAGTTGAGTAAAGTACGTGAGCATATAGATTTAGTGACATAGCACACACATATGATGCGTGGATCAGCCCTAGCCCGCACCCCCCCCCCCCTCAGTCCGCAAACAGGACCCACACCATGGAAGGAAATCGACCCAACCTGGAGCAGGACCCAAACCAGACGGTGCTCCAATTGCCCCCAGCAGCAACTACCTTGGCCCAATTACCAGGAACCCCGACCCACTCCCAAACACAGGTAGCCAGTTTCAACGCACAAAATATCCAGTTTAGTGATAGCGCAGATGAGGAATATGAGGGCATGCTAACGCGACAACGCAAAGAACGGCAGCGCCTACGCGCGCTAAGTAAGAAGCGACCAACCCAAAACGGACAAAATGATCCAAATAAAGAGCTCAGAGAGATGCAGCTAGGCCTAGGAAATCAGCTACCACTACACCAGTCGCCTGCACTATCGCATCGCAGCTATGTAATTGAGCCAGAACTAGAGGAACAAGAGAACCTGGGTGTTGGTATAGGTGGAGTACAGGGTAGCAGTACCGGGGACGGAACGCGAAATGCCGTTGCGAGTCACGCTCCCTCCCTGGTACCCCAAAAGGAAGCGGTTGTAAGCCAAGAACGTTTTGTTGGTAGTAGTATAGAGTCGGCCACGGCCAGTGTTGTACTTGCAGGGCCCAACCCCCATGTTGCACCTGTACGGGTCTCTTCAGTACTAGTAGGAACTGTCCCGAATCAAACTAGAGTTGAGGCAGGAAAAAGTTTCCCAGTCACGATACCGAAGTATCCAAATTTGTATGTCGCGCATGACAGTGAAAATTTTGTTGGATTTTCATCGGGATAGTAATTTAATGTAATCGTTTAACGTTTTCCAACCTATAAATGTGTAAATTGCTGTGAAATTGTTAAATTCTATGTGATAACCGGTTAAATTGTTTGTTTTGTTTATATATTATAGAGGATGTCGACACCCGGAGGCATGTTGTAGTTCACCTGGTTCGCATGGATATCATGGTTTAGAGTAGCTTGCCAGGCGTACGATCTCTTGACCCACGGTGGTTCGTATCCTCGAGCGGACGTCTGTGTCTCGCATGGTTATCTTGGTTTAGAGTAGCCTGGCATAGGTGTCTTGCTTTAGTCGGACTTGACATTAGCGTCAGACCCTCGCATGGGTATCCTGTTTCGGAATAGCTTGGGTAAGGCGCTTGGTAGCTCGGACTTGACTATAACTCTATAGTTCTCGCATGGATATCCTGTTTTGGAGTAGCTTGAGCCATAGGGTCTTTGTTAACCCGGATGTGACGACGCGTTCCATCTGTTTCCTCGCATGGGTATCTTGTTTTAGAATAGCTTGGAGATAGGTGTTTCGCATTATTTAAGACTTTCAGCAACACTTCCTCGCATGGATATCTTGTTTTAGAATAGCTTGGTCGTGGTTGCTTTGGGGGACGATCAACGGAGGTGTTCATCTGCGTCTCGCATGGGTATCTTGGTTTAGAATAGCTTGACGTAGGTGTTTTACCAAAGCAGGTTGTCTTTTCAGCACAGTACTTGCTCTTCGCATGGTTATTTTGTTTTAGAGTAGCTTAGAGTAGGTATCGGTCGCGCTTTTTCTCGGATTGACATTATGGTGATGACGGTACACGCAGCGGTCGCATGGATATCCTGTTTCGGAGCAGCTTCTGTTGTGTGGACTTGGAGTCGCCGAGCAGCGGCATGGAGGAGGGCGTGTCACTCTGGCGTTGGCGATCGCATGGATATCTTGTTTTAGAGCAGCTTTCGTCGGTGTTAGGGGTCCATGCCTTCTGACGGACCCTAGGTAAGTTTTTCTTCGGTAGTCGCATGGATATCTTGTTTTAGAGCAGCTTCTGCCGTGGTAACGCGAACTTAGGTGAAGTCGACCAGCCGTATGCTCTCACGAAGTGAACGTTAGCTACCCCCTCCAGGTGGGAGGGCCTTTACCCGGGGGTGTGCGAGTTCACAGACCCCATCCCAACCAGTGAGTTTGGCGGCCTATACGTGAGCTGCAGCTCTCTGGCCCCCTCGGCTTCGGCTCATAGGGGGCACACTCTCACTGCAGTTTCACGCGGGCTGAGGTGAGGTAATAGTTAATTTCTTTTCAGGGCGTAGAAGGCTAGAGCACCGTGAATACTGAGGAGTCGTGACCCTAGGGTGCAAAGGCCGGATTATGTGCGGTAATCGTAAAAAGTGAAGCATTTCTTTTCTTTCTAATTCGTGTATTTGTATACTAATACTGTACATACTTAATTCGAACCTCAACACTTGTGCTTTATTTAATTGCCATTACCAATTTGCTCAACTAACATGTACAGATTAGTGGTTGTCGCACATGAGCTTATTTTGATGTATACTCACAAAATTTGATGTGCAGATAGTTTAACATCATATAGTATGTACAGAATGTCGTATTAGTATAGTTACTCACACTAGTTTTACTTACACCGTTGGGTTTTTCTGTTTAGTTTCGTTTTGCTAGTTTGAAATTTATAAAATTGACACCGGTATCGAGTTTTAACTAGTACACTAGAAGGTTTAGTAACTAAAATGTGGCCCAAATTGGGTTAACTAACTAGTTGGTTTTGTAGTAGCATTTTCGGGCACATTGGCCACCTTGGTACTTACATAATTCCTTTATTTCTATTTCTAATTATCTTTTAATAACTCTAAAAACGAACGAAATTAACACATTTAGACATGTCTATGAAATTTTACTAATAAAGCAAGCAAAAGTTAATGCAAATAGCAGTTCGAGTTCGCGAAATTATGGTTCACCCGGGCATTCACGGAGCCCTGGCGGGTGTTGATCCAGTGTTCTGGTTCGCGGGTAGCACCCAGGGCTGGAGGCAAAGGATGCCGCCGTGGCGAGATGCCGGACGAATTGGGTGGTCAGCATGAGAGCGAACCGACTGCCGCAGGGCGATAGTCCTTATATAATTTATAACCTAAAACATAACAGAATTTTCATTTACTAAACTTCGCTGTATACATTCAGACATTACAACATGACGGCCCCAGCACGTAGTACAGAGCCTACCACTTTAAACTGCGTACGTATATGCTGCGCAACAGCCCAGCGAAAGGGACCAGCACATACATACTTTACTACGCAGGCTGGAGACAATATATAGGCTCTGTGCTTAGCTACGTGCAGTGGGTGCCACATTGGGGAGACGGAGTGGAATGAGTGTGTGTGCAGCGTATGAGATTATAAACAGCAAATACAACACATAGACGCGTCTTGGTTTGCGTATTTTCTCTGTACTATTTGTTAATTTGTTATTTAAATCTTTAACCAAAAATTTCTAACTGAACAAAACAAAACAAACTCAAAAGAAAAGAAAACCACTCAAACGCAATACCTAATAAT
>JASANF010020562.1:7500-17558 GCA_030248245.1 Trissonchulus sp. WLG1_4 | reverse complement strand
AGACCGAGACCAGGCAACCGAGACCACCGAAACGAGACCTACGAGACCGAGACCAGCCTTGGGGGACCTTTTTTTCAAGTTTCAATTTTAAAAATTTGAGATACTTTGAAACGTGAAAAAATAGTTAAGGTACAAAATGTGACCATTAGGTCAGGTTGTATGAGTCTATGACTTGCGAAGTTGCGTGAAACTTAACATTGAAACGACCGGATGCATGAGAGGAGGTGAGTGACAACTGGAGAATAGGATTACTTTCCCGCTATTTTGTCAACTTTTGGTTATTTTTTAAAAGTTTCGCACACTTCTTCGTATACCACATTTTATAGTGCATTGCATACATATATTGTCACTTTGGCAGCCTATAGCAGGTGCCAGCGTAGAATCGTCCGTGCTGGTGCAGTATTGCTACTATCAGAAGTTCCGATAGCAGACACCATCACGGACCAGAAAAGTTTCTCACGCAGCAATGGCAATCTCACGGCAGCCCCTAGAAAAAATGGAGAAATTTTTGATTTTTAGTCCAGATTTTGTCGATTGGAGACGTATAGAAAATATTTTCGGGAGGCCCTTGTGTAAAAGTATTACAATCGTGGAGCCCTTGTATTCTTACGTAAATGCCCTTGCATTTACTTCTTGCCCTTGCATTTACTGACTATTTAGAATATATATGGGGGTCTGGGGGCAAGAGCCCCCAGAAGCTGGGCGATTTTTTGGTTTTGGAACACCATGTTCATCCTTCTGAACCTCACTTTTTGGTGGCCAGGCTGGCCACCAGCCCAAAATTTTTAGTGGCCAATCCATAATTTTAGTGGCCATGGCCACCAGTTTGGCCCAAAAAAAACACTGGGTGGGTGGCTCCCTCAAAGCCCTTCCCATTAAAAATATGCCAATTTTTATGTATTTCTGTATGTTGGCGTTAACTGTGTTTAACCACATGTCATCTGTTTAAGTGACTTTACAGGATCTGCCTGAAGTCGTTGATCGAGCCAAGTTAGTAAGTTGACTGAATTTAATTGAAATTTATTCTGAATGTAATAATTTAGTTATGTATTTTGGTGATGTATTTTACATGTTAGAATTGGTAGGGTACTAAGATGGAATGTTTTTAGAGTTTATTTTACGTGTGATATGCTTTACAAACATGCAGTGCTACATTGTGCTTTTATTTAGTTTGTTGTATCTTTTAGGCCGGTGTTTCCTGCTGTCTAGTGAATACCGAGTTTCCTTCCGAGTTCAGCAAATGTCTCTCACTGACTCAAAAGTGCGTCTAATTTTTTTCATTGAAGATCTGATTGGAAGGGAAGGGAAGGATGTTTTGGGGGTGCTTCACGCTTCAGTGGCCGCCACTCTTAGTTTAATTTAATAATTTATATTGTATTTACTTTATATTTCATTGCAAAAAAGTTACTAATTCGTTACTGGTAGCGAACTGACGTTACCAAAAATGAAAGAAAATTTGTCCAAAAAGACCAAAGTCTGTTTTAAAAGACGAAGCTTTGTCCAGAAAAACGAAGGTTTGTTCAAAAGGTTTGTAAGTTTGATCAATTTTTGACATATATATTTCAGATTCGGTCCCTTCGTGCAGGCGTGTCTGGGAGTGCATCCGGTCCAGCGGGACGGGGGGGTCGGGGAGGAGCGCAGCGGTCGTCTGGAGGACGCCAGTGGCCTGGAGGGCTGGCTACAAGAACACCACACCCAGCTGGTGGCTATAGGAGAGGTAGGCCTGTCTAGATCAATGCCTTAGTGATATCACAAAAACAGCATAGTAGGGATGGAAGTCTCGGTTTTTTTCCGAGACCGAGACCGAGACCGAGATCACGAAACCGAGACTACCGGGACCGAGACCAAATTCCGAGACCGCCAAAACCGAGACTTTGGGTCATTTTTTGCCATTTTTTTACCTATTGATATGACTTTCTACAAGTTTTTAGGTAAAATTACAAGACCATGGCCAGACACCTTAACAGCTACATCACGGCAATTTTGGTTATTTTGCTGGTTGTTTCCCCCATTTGTGTGGGACTGTGGGACCATGTCTTCTTGAATATCGTGAAATTTTGATCTTTGTTCCAAAATAGACGCAGTTTGTCCTTGTTCTTGCCAGAAAATAGCAAATTTTGAATGGTCCAATGGCTCGAATTTAGTTAAAAATAGCTCCGATTGTATTGGATTTACCAATGTTGTGCTAAAATACACCCAAGATAGAAAGGGTTTGGCTCAAAAATCAGGGTTTATTTTTTCATTTTTTTCTTGGTGGCCCGCTGGCCACTAGACCCAAAATTTTAGTGGCCAATGCAAAAATTTAGTGGCCAATTTAAAAGATGCGTTAAAAATTTACTGAGTTAAAATCATTGAAAATTATCTAACTCAGAGGCCGTCCAACTTCCAGAAGCTAGCAAATTTGGAAAGTACGAAGTTTTTTGATATTAAAAACCACGAATTCACTAAAATGTCGTTTTTCCAATGGCAAAACAGCTAAAACGATATATATTATAGTGTATATATATTATATTAAATAAGTAAACTGTATATGCACTCATGTACACATTATATATTATACCATTGGCTCTCCCAGAAAAAATTTCTAGGGTGAATGACTTCGATTTTTTGTAATGAGTTAAAATGCGCTTTTTAGCAATTTTCTCACTTAAATTCGCATGACAAACGCAGGATCACTCAGCCGCAAAGTAGCAAGGGTCTGGGGCGTGAGCCCCCAGAAAAAACAGTGGCGATTTGTCAAATTTTTAGACCGAATTTGGTCAACTGGAGACGTATCAGAAATTTTTACCGACATAATTTAAAACAAAAGATAGGAGCGTCACAACAGACAGTGTAAGTAAATGCAGCATAATGTACACTCGTGTATATACATACACATGCATCGGCTTTGATGAAGGACAATAAGTGCGTATAAGCATTAAACATCAAGAGTCAAGATTGTGCAGCATACGTGGCTTGTATTGATAACCTGCATGGGGGTCTGGGGGCGAAAGCCCCCAGAAGCTGGGCGATTTTTCCGATTTTGAAACACATTCTTCATTTTAAACTTCACTTTTTGGTGGCCAGATTGGCCACCAGCCCAAAATTTTTAGTGGCCAAACCATAATTTTTGTGGCCATGGCCACCAGTTTGGCCCAAAAAAAAACGCTGTCAAAAATTAGACCTGCGCGCCGTGACGCTCTTTTATTGCTTGCCTCCGGCGTGACCACCTTTGTTTGGGGACCCCTAAATCCCCTGGGGCTGGGACTATATTTTAGTTGGGAGTAGTCTTTCCTTCTCTTCCACCGCATAGTTCTGAGTAGCGTGTTGGGTTGTGTTGTATATACTTTCACAGATTTTTGTTTTTGATTTTCTTTGAACCCATACTATATAATTGGAATTTACAGTTAAATATGTGAAGCCACCAATTGGCGTAAGAAAGTTGACCAGCAAAACACTACAAAGAATTAAATAATATCACACATACAGACTTGAAAGATAGTATGAATTAACAAACCTAATCACAAACATACATTTTAGTGTGTATACTGTGTTTACTGAATACTGATACACTAAACAACCACACCACGATAAAGTTGTTTTTGGAAAAAATTGTCAGAATCTTACTGTTTGGTTTGAAATTTTGGTGAAATACAAACTTTCGAATAAAATTTTCCTGCCAAAAGTATAAACCAAAGGGAAATTACCAAACCACAGGAAAATTTTCCACAGATTTGAAAAACCGAGACCGGGTACAAACCGAGACTTTTAGACTACCGAGACCGAGACCGAGACTGGGGTAGTCTCGAGTTTTGACCGAGACCGAGACTTCCATCCCTACAGCATAGCCAATTATTCCAATTTTCTGCATAACGATGGTTGAAGTCACTTCTAGATCGTACACAAAAAATTAGCTCGAACGCATTTGTCATTTTTTCACAACAGCTGAGCGAAATGTGTGCTTGTCCTTGTTGATGTGTGCAAGTGTCCTTAAGGACCTATATGAACCGGGCTTTATTTGCAACTGCTACAAAAACTTGGGGGTGTGAGCGTGATGGTATATGCATTGTTGTTTATATTATACTGTTATTGCGATTTTAGGTTGGACTAGATTTCACTCCTCGCTACATCAAACAGGACTCGGACAAACAAGACCAACGTGATCTGTTCCGATACCAGGTACAAACCAGATAAGACATTATTCTTGTTTCAGAACACTTGTACTTATTTTTGACGTAATTTTATCTATGCAGCTAGTTTTAAAAAAATTTGCTATACAGTCTGTGAATGTGCGTTATAGATGGTGTATAAAAAGCTTTTTTCCTGTGTTTCACAAATATATAAAATAAAACGTTATGGAGGACTTTATAACTTACAACCAACCGAAACCAATACGTCTGTGGTTTATTTCTGTGCTGTTTTAGATCGAGTTAGCCAAAAAGTTTAACCTCCCTTTGTACGTACATCGTAAGTGGTTTTGTTATTTTACTCAGTGGCACGAATAATCTTTCAGGGTTTCAGTGTGATTTAGGAGTGGTGTCGCTCAGATATTTTTATCTTGATAATATTAAGCTGAAACTTTTGTATGTATTCTATATATGTTATCCTTTAGTGTGTATAGTTATTGCAGTAATGTATGTTTTTTTACATTTGTTTGCACTTTTTCAGAATTTGTCACTCACGGTCCGCTGGAAAACCAGTGATTGATTTTTTGCTGGAAACAGGTCAGTTGGCAATTCCCAGCTTGCGTCTGGGCTACTGTTATTTAGCTAGAATTCTAGTTAATAGTTAAATTATTTAACTAGCCAAAATTTACTAGTTAATAGCTAATAGTTTATAGTTAAATTCGTCTAGCTAAAATTCTAGTTAAGTTAAAAGATTCAAATATTTTAACTAGGAATTAAACTAGCCATTTTAACTAGAATTTAACTAGCAGGCAGATTTAGCTGTGTCTGTGTGCGTGTATGCTTGTAGTATCGTGTTTGTCACCGTCATGGCTATACTTTTGGTGTAGATATTATTCATGGGCGAAATGGTCGCCTTTTCGTTACTATTACAATTGTTATTTTTCCTGCTGCTCCGCACCTTTCCCAGCCGGCCCAGCGAGTTAGAAGCGCTTTCAGGCTCGAGACCCAGCCCCGTCTAAAGGAAAAAGGGTCATTGGTGCTTACTCCTCTGGCTCTCGCGTTACAGTATAGCTACATAAATAGTGTTGATCGCGTCGATTTCTCATTTAGAATTTTCAAAGACTTACGATTCCCAATAAACGGTATACCGACTTCCCAAGAAACCAAATTTCTATAATATTTCCAGACCACCATAACAACTACTTCATTTTTAGCAAAATTATAGGCTCGATTCATACTTACAGCCGTATGTCCGTATAGCCGGCAAAATTACGAAATAGTCACACCATTAACTGTGTTTTGGATCATATTGTGGCGCGATTTTTTCGCTTCTGCGCTTTTGCCGACTGAACTTATATACCGCTGTAAGAGCCTTAGGGTGGATTTCACAAGGGCGTTTTATAAAACCATGGCTTCATGAATGTTTTCATATAATTATTTAATTACAAAATATTGCCTGATTCGTCACGAATTTTGTAGATTTTCTTAAACCGTGGTTTTAGCTCGCCAACAGCAAAGCAAGTCTCTGTTCTGCTCCAATTTTAAGTAAACTAAAACCATGGTTTAAGAATTTAGTCCTAAACTAAAGTCCCTTGGGGCATCATGTGGCGTCGTGTGACATCCCATGGGGTGCCCCGTGGGTTACCATGTGGCAAAGCGTGACGCCCCATGGGGCGTCATGTGGCACCGTGTGGTGTCCGCCGGGGATTTCCCTGGGGAAACATATTCACACGATAGGGCAGAACGCGTGGGAATTTGAATTTTTAGGCGCGCAATTTTTTAAGTATTTACCGATATTTCACAATGAATTTCAACATATGCGATATGCGCCCTGGGTTTTTTTTTCGCTGGCAAATTTTTGCAATTTTGGGAAAAGCTTGAAATTTTTTTCGCAAAATCAAATTTTTTTCGCAAACTTACTTTTGTTACTTAATGCAGTAGATTTTACATTTTTAAATGTTAATAAAACATGATTACGCCTATACAGGATCAAGACTGACGCAAATTTTACCCGGTTTGGCCAAAATGCAACGATTTTGACATGATTTAAATTTGTGGAGCCGTCCTGAGAGTTTTGTGTAATTTTTCACCATGTGCACAATCGATGCTCAGCCGTCAATAAATTTATTTTAGAAGACCCGGCTAATGCTCAAGTGAGGCTTAAAAATGCTAACATTTTGAAATGTTTCTGAACTATGTCATCTCCGACCCCTATTATACTGTCTATTATAGTCACTATGATGATACATGGAAGAAAATGTGTCCCCAGAGAATTTTTCAAATTGTAGGCCAAAGGTCAATTGGGGACGTATCGTAAATGTTTTCCGGCTAAACCACAAGAATCAACGCATAGACCTTGCGAGTTCACCTCCACTGCGTCAAAATTTTTTGGCAATTTTGCGAAAAGGTTTGAAAATTTTTTGCAATCAACAAGTTTTTTTTCGCAATTGCGAACGTTTTTGCGCAAAAAAATGCAGTATGTGCCTTGCGCAGAATTACGTGTAATACATAATTTCTAAAAATTATTTAAATTTTGCAGCTTGCTTAAATTACGTACTCTTAAATGCCGTGATAGACTAACCAACCAAATATGAAAGAATCGACTCAAATTATTAGAATGTCGCTAGAATAGACTGGTCAAGTTGCATAGCCCTAGATATGGTAGTTAATCATGTGGTATCTCCCATGATCCTCTGGACATGAAAGCGTTAAGTACATAAATGTCTCTAAATGCTATGCGGAAAAATGTACCCCAATTTTGAACTCAGTACCTTAAATTACACCTGGTAACAAGTTTTTACCTAAAAAAGCGTCAGCGTGGTGGCTCTGGACCAATTTGTAGGTTGTACGAATACGAAACGTGGGGTTTTCCCTTCCCTTTGACGATCCTGACTTGTGGCGGTTTTTTTTATGCGGGGGGGATCCCCAACGCGTTAGTAACCTATAAGTTGATTCGTGTGGGGGTCTTCCACACAACTGAGGCCACCTTGTTTCGTAGGAGAGTGCCCCCTCCAATGGTCAACCCTTCTTCTGATGGCCAGAAGTGCCCCAAAATGTGTTGAAAGTCTAAAAATTTGGGTGTGAAAACAAAAACAAACCAAATACAAATTCTGAACACCCCCCTTTCCTAGTTCCTTTCCTACTGTAAATCTGGCACACTCCTTACGGATTTGTCCCGTGCATCTTTGACCACGACAGTTTTAACTCACAAATATTGTAGATACCGTGCGTACTTTCTGTCAGTGAATTGATACAAGTACCGGGTGCAAGCAATACTTCACAAATATACTGATTGGAGTACCTAGTTAAATGCCTAGTTTTATTCAATTTTAGCGCTAGTTAATAGTTTAAAAAAATAAAATGGCTAGTTAAATGTTAAAATAAATAACTGGCTAGCTAATAGTTAATAGTTAAGTTAAAATAAATAGGCTGGTAGTTAATAGCTAATAGTTAAATTAAAAATGGCTAGCTAAATAACAGTAGTCTGGGCTGGAGAGATGTCTGGGACACCTAGTGGTTGGGTTTTGATGGTGATCTGTTAGATGGGCTTCGATGTTGATGGGCTGAAGAGGTAGGGTGTCTGAGGTCCGGTAAAGCCAAAAAAAGAGCGTTTTTTACTCTAAATTGGATATTTTGTGGGTTTAGACAAAATAGCTGTGGCCTATAGTATACTATTATACTTTTCTAACAAGAGTGCATAATGTGCGTATGACTATGACACTCTTCCCTATTCTAGCTAATCGCCCGGAACGATGCTCCGGCCGAAATAGCCCTGTTACGCCTTGATTTCAGGGGGGGGGGGTACCCTTCTCGAATGAAGACATGTCTTGATTCCAGGGGGAGACCCCCCCCTCAAATCCCGGAAGTGTCTTGAATTGAGGGGGGCACCCCCCTCGTTTCAGCATACCACCAGCATGAACTCTGTGGTGAGCTGGCAGTGTGCTAAAACGAGGGGGTACCCTCCCTGAAATCAAGACACTTTCCTAATTTGAGGGGGGATCCACCCCTGGAATCAAGGCGTAAACCGGCTATTGCGGCCGGAGCATCGTTCCGGCCGATTATCTAGGTTGGGAACAGTGTCATACTCTTCCCTATTGTGTACTCTTGTTTCCTATGTATACTTAGATATGACATTTCAAATGCTTAAAATTTGAACGTATTGGGGTGTAACGTGTGCCACTAGATTTATGCGTTCCCAAGCCGCACTGAGACTAGATAAACTCATGTCACTAATACCAAACATATAGGATGTACTAATGTTGTCCCAGATTGACTTTTACTGGTCACAAAAATGTTTATTATATGGATGTCGTTTGTTGTTTTTCTAGTTTTGACTCGGTAATCGTTACGAGTTAGAGCGACGCGTTTTCTCTGCATCTAAAGCAGCTTAATATCGGTCCTAATTATGTGCCAAATTTGGGCACCAATGCGTTAGGTGCGTTTTGTGTCATTTAATGACCAACATAATCATATTATAACTAAATTGAATAGATGCCATCACTGATTTTAACAATATTTAGCTTATAAGTAACTATTAAATAATAATAATATCAAGAGTACATAATAGCTTCTCACTCTATATAGAAGAAGAGTGAGACACTCTCCAGCCTGCCTGTGTTCTAGCACAGGCAGATGCGCTGGTCGTTTTCAGGCTACATGTTGACATTCTATTCAACATGTGGCTGACCAATCAGCGCGTAGATTCCCTGCGTAACACACTTTAGTATATAATCGCTGATGCGTAGATAAGCATTAAGATAGGGATAAAAGCTTAATAACTCATTATTTATTCATAGTGTGCTTGCAAAAACATTAAAAAAGGTTTGCAAATACCTCTAGGGATATTTTGGCAAACTTTCAGCGAAATTGATTGAGAAACTTTTGAGATATAAACTTTTCTGAATTTCTTCAAAGTTTCTCAATCAATTTCGCTAAAAGTTTGCCAAAATATCCCCAAAGGTATTTGCAAACCTTTTTTAATATTTTTACAAAAAGACTATGAATAAATAATGAGTTATTAACCTTTATTCCTATCCCGTTTTATGATTGGAGCACGTGCACTGGCGTCTGCCAATCAGAGAATAGAAGCTCGCTTCTGATTGGCCAGTCACATGTTGCATAGAATGTCAACATGTAGCCTGAAAACGACCAGCGCATCTGCCTGTGCTAGAACACAGGCAGGCTGGAGAGTGTCTCACTCTTCTTCTATATAAAGTGAGACGCTATTATGTACTCTTGATAATATTAATACAAAGCTGTGAACACTTTCAAAAATATAAATTTGTTTCAGGCGCCCAGAATGTGAGTCTGCACGCGTTCAGTGGAAACTGGAAGTCGGCCCGACGGGGGGTTGAGGCGGGCTACTACTTTTCCGTGCCTCCCTGTGTTGTGCGCAGTGAACAGGTCCGTTGCCTTCACTCTGCAGAGCAGTCTTCATAGAATGCATCTAGAGTGAAGAAAAATGAGGATTTTCTGTTATTCAACCCCAGTCCGGGAATGGAATTTACTGAATCGATTTGCGTAATTTTTGCACCAATGGACTCCTCTTGACAATTTTTTAAAAAAAATTATGTAGCTAAGGGCCTATTCCTTTACCGGATTAAAGGGTTAATTATAATCGGACTAAACGGTTTAAAAATTAAGCTTAAAAATGACATTCCGAAACCTCCGGATTAAACGGACTTAACTTCTAGCGCGCTGCTTTTTAATCGGACTAAACGGACTTAACTATGCACGCTAATGTTAAGCGTGCATGGTAAGTCCGTTTAGTCCAGTGGTAGTTTTGGAATGGGGTCAGACCATACGTGGGCAGCTGGCCAATTCTGGGGGGGGGGGGGGTGAGCCAGCCACCGGGGGGGGGGGGGGGGGGGGGGAGCAGCTGTCCTGCTGCTTTCGTGAGCCACCGTCCAGCAGTCTGGGGGGGGGTGAAGCACCTGTCTGGGGGGGGGGTGA
>JASANF010020562.1:0-2500 GCA_030248245.1 Trissonchulus sp. WLG1_4 | reverse complement strand
CCCAGCGATCGACTGGTCACTTCCTGCGTGGCCCTCAAATTGTGATGATTTTATGAACGTTGTTTTTCGCCTTGGCCTCACTCAGTGTGTACATAGTCCAACCCGGGGCAACAATATACTGGATCTAGTCTTCAGCTCTGACGACGCAGTCTCAGATTTATCGATAATTCCGGGCCTAGGTCGCTCTGACCACCTAGGAGTGTTTTTCCGACTAGATGTTGAGACCCAAAGCCATGCTCAGCCCATACGTCAAGCCTGGTCAAGGGCAAATTGGCCCGAAATCGTTGCGCATATATCCAATAACCTAGATGTTTCCGTCCTTGCTGAACTGTCAACCAATGACATCTGGAATAGAATTCGCGACTGCTGTAATCAATCTATAGAACTATTTGTGCCACTCAAAAGCAGTTCTTCTCGTCGACGACCAAAATGGGCAGACTACAAGTGCTGGCAAGCCCTCAAAAAACAGAAAAATGCTTATAGGCGCTATCGGCGTCTGCGCAATCTCGCATCCCTGGATAACTATAAAAGAAGCTGTATGGCAGCTGATGCAAGTGTTCAACGATCGCGGAGGAAATATATAAACTCACTTGCCAACCGCATCAATTCAAACCCAAAACTTTTTTGGAGCCATGTTAACATGCAGAATAAAACCGCCGGCAGCGTACCCAGACTAAGAAAGGCAGATGGAACAATTGTCACTGACTGCCAAGATGTAGCTAACTTCTTCAACGAATACTTTGGATTGGTTTTTCATCATGAAAAAATGACCAATATTCCAGTCTATCCTTTGCGCACTGACTCAACACTGTGCACTGTTAACGTGTCTCCACTTGCTGTCTATCACGCGATGATCAGACTCAACAGTCGATCCTCACCTGGCCCTGATAATATCCCGAATTTGTTTCTGAGAAAATGTGCACTCGCTCTTGCAAATCCTCTATCTGTCCTATTTGCCAGCTCTCTAGCCACAGGAGAGCTGCCGGCAGACTGGCTGTCAGCGTCAGTGGTCCCCATTTTCAAGAAAGGCTCCAAACTTGATCCAAGTAATTATAGACCGATCAGCCTGACTGCCACCACTTGTAAAGCATTTGAATCCCTGGTGAAATCTACTATATCAGCTTTTGCTACAGAGAACAATCTTATCTCTGAGTCTCAGTTCGGGTTCCGGAAAAATCGGTCTACGACTCTTCAGCTTATTGACTATCTGGATAATCTTAGTAGCTGCCTCGACGCTGGTGACTCGTACGACACCGTCCTCTTGGATTTCCGCAAAGCCTTCGACCTCGTTCCGCATCATCGGCTGCTGCTCAAACTCCAAGGATACGGTATCCTTTGCTTAACTGGATAAAGTCCTTTCTCTCCAACCGGACTCAAACAGTCTCCATTGCTGGTACTCAGTCCACCTCTGTTCCAGTCTCGAGCGGAGTCCCCCAGGGCTCTGTGCTGGGCCCCCTGCTATTTTTGTTCTACATAAACGACTTTGAAGACAAGATGAGTAGCAAGATCTGGAAATTCGCTGACGATACCAGTATCTCTCGTGGAATCAGAACCTCGGCTCAGCTAGCTGATATATCGTCCCTCCAGCATGATCTGAATTCGGCTTCAGAGTGGTCCGAGTCATGGCTCATGCCCTTCAGTGTCAGCAAGTGTGTATCTCTCCACCTTGGACATAACAACCCGAAGCACCAATACCTTCTCTGCGACCAAGTTATTCAAAATGTCAATTCTGCTCGCTATCTAGGAATCACACTTTCTGACGATGCCAAAACCTCTGTGCATTGCCAAATCGTTGCTGCGAGTGCACACCGAACTGTCAACGTGCTGGCACGCTCCCTTGGAACCCTAGACAAGGAACCCTTCTTGCTTCTGTATCGCTCACTGGTTCGTTCTAAGCTCGAGTATGCATGCCAAGCCTGGTCCCCCCATTTACAACGCGATATCCAAATGCTAGAAAGGGTGCAAAGGCGTGCCACTAAACTAGTCAGAGGCATCACACACCTGTCATATCCAGATCGTTTGCGGTTCCTGAAACTACAAACCTTGGAAACCCGGAGACACAGATCGGATCTAATTCTCATGTACCAAATCATGAATGGCTTGGTTGACTTTGACCGCAATCGTCTGTTTGATATGTCTGCGAACCCTCACCTAAGGGGTCATCCGCTGAAAGTTCGTAAGCCGAGAGCCCGCCTCAATGTTCGACTACATTCTTTTGCCTCACGAGTCATTAATCCCTGGAACCAACTTCCCACCCACGTCGTGCTCGCTCCTTCGCTAGCCAGCTTTAAGCGACGGCTCCACGATTCGGGAAAACTCCCCGAACTTTGATGTCTCGCTTCTCTCTGTTGTGTCGTGTCGTTTTCAGTTTTGCCCTGCTCGATCCACCCATCAGTCCCCTGTTGGTGGGGACTCTTCCGGACGCAGGACTATCTACCTACCCGTTTGTGAACAGTCATCTATTGCCTGCGTCAGCGGTACGTCAAAGGTACGTCAAAGG
>JASANF010020561.1:0-42877 GCA_030248245.1 Trissonchulus sp. WLG1_4 | reverse complement strand
TATATATATATAGATATATAGGGATATATGTCAAGTTATGAGAAAGGGGATTCTTACTGAAAGAAAGACAGCATCATCATCAGAATGACGCAGGGGGGATTAGAACCTCCCATCTCTGGATCAGTAGACCAGCTCCCTAACCACTTGGGCTACTGGGCCGATGATGAGCTGTCGTAAATCCCTTTAAGTACTCTAGAGGGTCTATCTTACTTCACATACATATATACTACTGCCAAACTCAAGTGTTGTGTTATTGATCAAATAAATATAAATCAAGTCTGATAAATCGAGTTTAGATAAGGATTCATGAATAAAAATAAAATATAAGTTTAACGAAATAAAGGTATAAAAGCTATCCGCAAAATCCAATCGGTGCCCGTAAAAAATGTTAAACCTGAAAACCTTCCCACAAATGCTGAAAATTAACAACTGAAACTTTGAGTTTAGTAATAACTTTGCAGCTGTGTTTGCTTTGAAAATAGCAAAATAGCAGAAACTATCAAACCTTAATGTGATAGTAAATACGTTTTGAAAATGCTAAAAAGTACAACTAAAAAGGAAACACCGGAAAGTAATACTTTAAATTTTGAGATTTTTAGTTGTTTCTAAACTAAACTACATCATAGAAAGAATATGGCACTCAACATTTTCAACTTGTGAAAGCAGTGGCAAAATATATACCACGAACGGCCGCTGGCGCCAACCTCAATCTCGAGCTATTCCTATTCTTTTGTTATTCACGTTCACTGATCTCACACTATACAAAAAATATGTACCCTAGGACTCAAGGGTGTAGCCAGGGTCGCGGGGGTCGCCACCCCCCCCTTTTTGGTTGAACCTGAACAAATTGTACACAAGGGTTGGTTTTTATTGCCCGGCCGAAAAAAATTCCCGACACGTCTCTAACTGACCAAATTTGGCCTAAAAATGGAAAAATTCTCAAAATTTTTTCCTGGGGGCTACCGCCCCCAGACCCCTGCAGCTTTGTGGTTTACTATTCCTTCTTATTATTACTCATGAAAGCCTACGCATGTCTACAAGAGTACATTATGCTGAATATCCTTGTGTAATACACTGTCTGATGTGACGTTCCAATGTATTGTTTTAATTTTCCTATCGGAAACAAGCAGCAGTTTGCTGCAAAAGAAAAACAGAAAGAATTTTACAGGAGTTTGTCACATCTGACAAAAAACCTGTTGCGAGCTCATTTTTTATTCCGACTTGGATAAAAACTTTCAGCAAACTGGTAAATGCTATTTTAAACATTTTTTACGGAAGACTAAGACACTGTGGCTAAAAAATAGAAAAAAGCCAATCAACTGTGCTTGAGCAACGAGCTGGATTTGATTCATACAAGAATCAAACAGGTTAAAACGCTCAAACCTGTCACAGAGTTTTCCTGTAGAACCATTTTCTAAATATCACTTGGGGACTATCGCATTTGCATGAAAACATAGTTTGAAAAATAGCGAACATGAGCTGCCAGAATCCGTGTGCACACTAAATTTTAAAATATTTTTATAAAAAACAATAAGGAGCACTATTTGGCTTTATTTTCCAACCAGCAGTTTTGTCAAGCTCAATTCTTCTGACTCAATCAAATTCTTCAAGCAAACATACGCGGACGGCCATGACTAGGCAAAAAGAGGCTTGCTTTCTCCTCTCGCCCACTCGATTTATTACTTCTATAAAGTTATTATGAGACAAATATGCTGAACACTGGAAAATAAAAGTTTTGTGCAAAAGGTTGTCCGCAAAATATGTTAGTAAAAAACCCTTCATTCGCATACTGTAACAAAATGTCAAATTGTAACAAACTGGCACAATTTGACTGTAAACCCTTTACTTGGTGATAACGTCATTTTTCAGTAAATGTCAAAATGCCAGTTTTGAGCCTGAAATTTCACATGTTAACCCCAGACATAAGAAACTTGGCTAACTTTTGTATCAGCTACAACTGAAACTTTGTCAACAACACTAGCGTAATATGAATTTTTGACAGTCAAGAATAAAGCTCCAGCAAAAACCTGAAGCAGTTCCAAATAGGAACAGCCACTTCGCTTGAGCAAAGAGCTGGATTTGATTCATACCTGAATCAAACCGGTTAAAACCGTGAAACTTGTCACACAATTTTTCTTCGGAAACAGTTCGTCGATTTTACTTGGAGACTGTTAGAGCAATTAGATTTGTACACATAGGACATAAAGAGCTACATTTGACTAATACCCCAATCGTATGGGTTATCAACAATGCGAAATGCACACAATTAACGAATGAACAGACACAATTCTCAAACACACCCATGTGCACGTACATGCGCACAATCACAGTGATCAAAGCACACGCACAGACGCGTACAGATCTCTCGCCAAGCTTTACGTTGCCACTTCATAGAAATTCTACAGACAGAAGCCAGCTTGCTGTGCAAGTCATCTGCAGGCATTATGAATTACACACACACGCACACACACCTACGGTTAATTTTATCACACAGCCTTACGTTTTGTACTAGGGTCATCATAAAGACCTGTTGCGGTGTGCCGCAACAGGAAAAACTTCCAATACGTCTCCAATTGACCAAATTTGACCTAAAAATATAATATTTTCAAAATTCTCTCCTGGGGGCTGCCGCCCCCAGACCCCCGCAATAGTGAGTTCAATTTACATGACAAAAATTGCATTTTTTATGTACACCACTTCGCAAATAGTGCAAAAATAATTGGATCCTAGGGCTGACGCCCCCAGACCCTGCAATAATGGGTTTAAAAAATTGAGCAAAAAAGTGAACAAGGTGCGACCCCCCCTCTTTTCAAATCCTGTCTACGCCCCTGCCCACGGTCGAGAAGTAATGAAAACTGAAAACAAATATGAAGAATACGTGTTTAGAGTTGAACAGGATCAGCTATCATGCTCGAGCTATTCTATTCCAGAACTATTTTAATTTGGTGCAAGCCAGTGTAAGCACGGTCCTTTTTCTTTACCGTTTGTTCCAGAGGAAATCCAAAAATTGTACGTCCGAGCGTGACATTTTTTACGCTAATAAAACTGAAGTGAAGAATAGTTCATATTGCGTTTGCACAAAATTACAGTACCGACCAAAATTACTTGCTACAGACTCCGAAGCCAAAGCGTAGTCGAAGTCATTTGACTGCGGAGCAGAGATGCACGTGAGCAATTGGCGAGGGGCAGTGTCCGATCTCCGACGGCGGGGGGTGGTTCCTGGTTTTGTTCTTAAAAGGCGACAGTTGGAAAAATTTCGCAGTTTTTTCAACTCATTTTTGGGGTGTGGGTAAAATCCGGCGCCGGCCCCAGACATGCCACTGGCTCGTTATTTTGAATAAAAGTTAAATAAATTTTGCTCAGTAATTGCTTCGATTGAATTCGCAACACTTTTTTTAAAGCTTCTAACGAAAAATTGGCTTTGTATTTCTCAAGCCAGTGCACGTGCCAGTGTGCGTGTGCAAGCTAAATTTTCAACATTTTTTGAAAATGCTAAGCCAGTGGCATGTCCGGGGCCGGGCCCTGGGGCCGGATTTTACCCATTGAAGGTCGGGGCCGGGGCCGGAGCCGGGCCGGGGCCGGGCCGGATTTTACCCACACCCCATTTTGGGCACTTTTCTGACCGCAATTTTTTATTTTTTTCGACTGCAGCCGGCAATTTTCGCACTTTCTGATTTGTCACCCAATTTTCATGCACTTTTTCGGCCATCATATGGGAAGTGGGGGGTTGAGGAAGGTGGGTGCAAATGTCTATGAAGGGGAGGATTTACTGGATACACCCCTAGTCCCTTACTCCCTTTATGTGCATCTATGCTACTAGGATTTACGGACAAAGCAAAAAGGACGGAACAAGGACGAGTAATGAACCCAACTTCAATGGTCGATTCATACATACATACTTCCAGCGAAATTACAAAAAAATCACGCCACTACTTGCGCATAAGATCGATCGAGATTGTGGCCTGATTTTTTCGTTTTCTTTTGTAGTAGGAACACGGCGTACGTAGTTCACAAGAAAGTACGTCAATACGCAATTGCGTATTCCTCAAATAAGAAAGTACGTAGATACGCAATTGCGTATTCCTCAAATAAGGAAATACGTCGATACGCAAACGTATATTCTTCAAAAAAAAGTACGTCAATACGCATGCGTATTATTCAAATAAGAAAGTACGTCGATACGCAATTGCGTATTCTTCTAATAAGAAAGTACGTCAATACGCAATTACGTATTCCTCAAATAAGAAAGTACGTCTATACGCAATTGCGCATTCTTCAAATGAGAAAGTGCGTCAACACGCAATTGCGTATTATTCAAATAAGAAAGTACGTCGATACGCAATTGCGTGTTCTTCAAATAAAAAAGTACGTCGATACGCAATTGCGTATTCTTCATATTTACATATTGTTTCAGGCCTGGAATCAGAAATGGCTCCGGCACAACTGCGAGCATTTTCCTATCGTGAGTTTTCGTATCGATTTTTTCTAATCAAACACCAATTCCTTTGGTAAAGGTAAACGTAAAGTACCCGTGGACTTAACGCCCCAGTCCGAAGCGGCTAAGCCGCCACGACTATCGGGTGCCGGTGCGCATCTCCGATTGTACAGCCCTGAGGCAGGTGTACCACCGAAATGATGATTACATCCCTGGAGGGGGGGCAGACCATCAAGCCAATGTCCTACCCGGACCCCTGTTATTCCTTTGCAAGAATAAACTAAAGTTAGACCAAAATATGTAGAACCATGAGACAAAAAGAAACACGCGATTTCATTACGAAAAGTACTGATTGACGCATCAAGAGTACAGCCACAGCGAGTAGGTACAAAAATTACGCCACCTGTTTTGTCTCAGGGTTCAGTAATTTAAGGTCAGACTAGTTAATTTTTAGTTAATACATAACTTATGTATCTAAAAAGTGACTCAGATTTACTGGTTTTGTGCACCAGCGAGATTTACCATAAATAGTTGGTATAATCCTAGGTAGTAATTAGGTATTTGAAATTTGAACGCTATATTATATATACCTAGTTGAAAATTTTTAAAAAAATAGTGGTTTTCACCCTAAAAATAAGAAATAAGGATTTAGCTAATACAATAGCCTAGGACCTGTTGCTCAGCTTTACAAGTCTTCCAATGATAACAATCTGAAGTTCAAAATCAGGTGATTCGTTATGAATTTATACCTATAACAAATTTTTAGCGAATCACTTGTTTTCACACTATAGCCCGGCTCATACTTGTCCTTGTCCTTGTGCCTATCCTTTTGTCCCTAGGCGATACCAAGAACACTATCTCGCCAAATGAGTTGATGTTTCGCGTAGAGAAAGCCTATATCATGTCACACCCAAATCGTATGCAAAAATTCAGCCCAAACGCTTTTGTATATTCTTCACTGCAGCTGACAGAAATTTGTCCTCGTCCCTGTCCTTACGTCCTTAAAGACAGGGACAAGGACAATTTGGGTCAGCTGCTGTGAAGAATTGACGCAAGCGTTTCGGCTAATTTTTTGCACATAATCTGCCATTGACCACAACTTTCTCTACGGGAAAAGTTGGCCTTGGCCAGGCAGTTTTCTTGAAATCGCTCAAGGGCAAAACGACAGGGACAAGGACAAGGACTAGTCTGACGTCTGAACCGGGCCTAATTGTTACGATTGTAAGACTTGTAGAACTCGTTAGTTTGAGCCACGTCTGTGTTAAGTTTGAGCCTAAGTTAATTTGTCTACAATTGCGGAAAATAAAGTCTATGAAACTTAGTCAAAATAACAAAAGCACACATTGAAAACACTGAAAAAAACATTACCACAAACAATGTTGACGAATGAAAAAACTCCCTCGAACAAGCAGAAAATTTTAGCAGAGATGTCTTCAAGTTCAATTAAAAATATGTCAGGCTTTGAAAGCTTCCAGTGTTTATTTTCGCGTTTGCTTTTAACCAGATATCATTTTCAGCCACAACGCACAAAGGTTAGGCAAAAAATATAACAAAAACATGTACCTAAGAACTAAGGGGATTAAATTTCAATGTGGCGTTTCATTAATTTTAACCTTAAAGATCGATTCTTAATATGTACCTACATCCGTTTGTCCGTTTGAAGTTATAACAAAATCAGTCAACTAAGTACATACACGTATCTGCAAAATAATTATGCCTATACACTATTAGTGGCGTGATCATTTTGCCAATTTTGGCTGAACCAACGGACGTTACGTATATACGGCTGTACGTATACGTAAATCAACCCTTACTTCTTTCTTGAAAGGTCTATTTCTATCCCCAGCTACAGCAAAGTTGAAAATCAATACCACAGTTATGTATATTACGGTGCCGCATGTCTTGGATAACATGGTCATTAATGAAACCTGTTAGTTACTGTTTCTGTTTCAGCACTTAACACTGGCATTCAGAGACGGGCTCCGATGACCGATTTTGTGCTGAGACTAAAACGAAATGCGCTCTTGGGTAAAGAAGCCAACGGTAAGGCAAAAATTAATGACCAACACATACTGAAATTCTTTTCCGTTACTGCCCTCCAACCCGAAATTAGTGAACGAATTTTCATAATTTTGGTACCAATGGACTGCTTGTCTTAGGACTCAAACTACAAACTCTGAAAAGTTCAAAGTTTTCAAAAAAAGTAATTAACAGAAATGAAAAAAATGATAAAACTTGAAAAATAAAACTCACAGTTGTGGAAGACATTCAACTTTTAGTGCTCTGAAAGTAGAAAATTTCATTTGAGAAGACCCGCATCTCAGAAAATGAATAAAATCCGCCTTCAAAAAAATGAAGCTTTAGTAGTTTCGAAAAAATTATAATTCAACAAAACCAGGTACACCCTCGCTGATTGCTCCCGTGCATCTCTGGTTCGAACCCCTACACCGAAACCCCTACCCCCAAGGGAAGCTACAAAATTTGCTGAAGTACATATTACATAGGTCCTACCAAGAGTACATAACGATTATCCTATTATGTAGTTACATACATATGTACCTACTCTTGATAATACACTTGTTTCAGGTGCATAACCACGTATCCATGCTATCACTATTAACCGGTCCTGTGCTCAGAGCAACGAAACTGAACACGAGCATACTTAACTCTTACTCTTGGTGGGCCTAGGTTTTGTTGAAATACCTACTACAACTTGAAACCCTGTGTGTGCAAGTTTTTCGCTGGTTGTGCTTAGTTTCATTATAAATTTGTGTGATTTGTACAATGGTTCATTCAAAAAAAAGTACAAGTAATGGGCAGAAAGACAGAAACTAAAGTCTGACAAAAAATAGTTGCACCACTTGAGAAAACGAAACATGTGATTTCGTTACGGAAAGAATAGATTTTGACTATCAAGAGTACAGCAAGTAGTCGCAGAAGTCATGCCACTAAAATAAGTGGCGCATCTATTTTTTGTCAGACTTTAGTGACATGATTTCTGCAACTACTTGCTTTTAAGGCTGGCTATGAAGTGAGAACTGGGTTTAATCAGTAGTCTGTCTTATTAATAAAAAATAAATATAATGCGCTAAATTTACTTTCAATCAGTCCCCAAAAACTGGCTTTGCAATTCCACAATATACATTCTACCTTATACCTAATACCAAAACACGATACAAAATTTAGTCTTTATATGCAAAACAAATCTTAAATAATGCAGAAAAATCTAAAATAATATAATATATAAAAGTGCAGTGTATATAAAGCAAGGTCGGCAAAGCGATAATATTATGAGAACTCGAAAAAAATAGACACAAAAAACAAGCAGTTATGGGAAAATAAAAAATCTAAAAATCCAAAAATATGTACCTACATTCTTTTTAGAAGTTCTATAATATATGTACGTATACTAGCTCCGACAAAATGAAATAGAAATTCTAATTTAACCGAAAATCCACATCGAAGTTCTAGTGTCAAGCCTAACTCAAATTGCTTGTCAATTATTCAAAACTAGAATAAATGAAAAAATTAACAGTTTCAGTTTCACAACGGACGATTAGAGGTCGATTCATGCTTACAGCCGTTTGTTTATCCGTTCAGACGACTAAATCACAAGATAAGCACGTGGCGTGATTATTTCGCAATTTTGTCGAACGATACGGCTGCAGCCTGAAGCTATGAATTGACCCTAAAAGGCCTATTCACACGAGGGCGCATTTTGCTCCATGGCGCATGTGCGGGCGCACACGCACACTTGCACTGCATTGTGTGAAATAATGCAGCAGGCAGTGTGAAAATAGAATGCGCCCGCTCATGCGCCCTCTCATGCGCCCTCGTGTGAATAGGCCTTAATGCATAGCACAACATGGAATAATAACAGACGAAAAAATCAGCCACGGATAATACTTCTCCTATGTACAGCATTTTTGATAGCCCAAAAAAACTCCAACTTGATTGGATACAAAAATCAGAAAAAATGTCTCCTAAAAGTTTATATGTACATGCCCCGTGGTGAATTTTAACACTAAACTGCAGAAAATGCCTTAATTTCGATCCTGTTGTTAGTTCGAAAAATCGTCAAAAAGTGCTAATCCTTTTTCTCAGTTACCCACATAGAATATAAAAACTGAAGATACATCGCTATTCAGCAAAAAATGCTCGAATTCCATGCTAAATAAAACAAAATACTAATTTAATCCAATAATACTAGGAAGCCAAAAAAGCTAACAATCATAAAATACAATCGAAAGATACAATTACAAAGTATGATAAATTAACAAAATATCAACTACAGAGCTGAGTAATGGTCGATTCATACTCGCAGCCGTTTGTCCGTTCGCCGGCAAAATTGCGGAATAATCACGCTATCACACTTGATGGAAATCAGAAAGCGGTGATTTATTTTGTAATTTTGCCGGCTGAACAGAAACTTTGGAGCTTTTTATATTGACTTCTACAAGTCTTACAATTGTAATATACTTGGGGTGGAATGCCTAAAGCCAGTCTAACGTTAAAACCAGTCTGGGGCCTGTTCGTTTCCGGAGTAAAGGGTTAACTTTAATCAGATTAAACGGTTTAAAAACTAAACTAAACGGCTAAATGGACTAAATGCTAAACTAAACGGACTAAATGCCATTCCAAAACGTCCGGATTAAACGGACTTAGCTATACACGCTAATGTCAGCAGTATACGACCAACAAATTGTTCTGTCTTTATCCATAGAAGTCCAATATTGTTATTCTTATAATGCATTCGTCATATTCGTCACATATCACCAGATTTTTCACTTACAATTATAGTTATATTTGACTTGTAGAACGCAATAACAGGCCCTTGGAAGTATAAATCGACTTCAGCATAGAAGTAGCGTCTCAGAGGGTTCTATCGGTGGCTAATATGTTTGCTAAATCACACAAACTAGCTGTTTTTCGCGAATATATACATAATTAACAGTGGTCCAAAGTACAATAGAATACTTTTACTCCACTATTACATAATACACTAACGTTTTGTCTCTACAATTTTTTTAAAGTTAACGCCATGAGAAGTTTAACACAAAGCTTACCACTCTGATATTTAGCTAACATGTTGTATACTGCTAACAGTAGAATGTCGAAAAAACAATAGAAACCCTCAAAAACGAAACTTTCTCTTTCACACAATATACTTTAATACCACAAAAAATGATTGTCTTCATAATATATGAAAAATTATGGCAATCTTACAACATCAATTATATTGAGACTCAACCTCAAATCTTCAAGGTCGATTCACACTAACAACCGTATGCCCGTTAGCTGGCAAATTGTGACAACTCACACTACCAAGTACTAATAATGTTATCACTTTTTTTTATATTTCGATGGCTGTACGGACATACGACTGTAAGTATGAATCGACGCAAACCCAAAGCAAAAATCTATCCTACAAAATATGAATACAAGGACAGGGATTCACAAAAAATTGCTGGCTCTAATAATCACAGTTCAATCGATAAAAATTGTCCGCTCAGACAATAAAAAACATAAAAATCAAAACACCAGCTATACTATATTAATTTTCGTTGGTATCCTTATTTCGTAATTTTTACAAATTAAACGGACGTACATCTATACATAGACTGACCCTAAGTGAAAAGACGCTCGCATACGGGTGGATTTCACAAAGGTGGTTTTACTAAACCATGGTTTTACGTACGTTTTTATATGATTTTTCACATCCGAATTCCAATTATAAATAAACATGGCATACACAAACACAGTAATTCGTTACTTCACGTAAGGCAAGCTATAAATACCATAAAATCACAACTAAAATACTCGATTGAACATTCATACATAATATTACAATTTTACACAAGCCACTGCACAAAACTATATGAACTATAAAAATTATACCACGTCCACATCGCAAATATATTTTACACTACAATAAGCGGCCTATTTATTTAAAAAACACGCTTTCGTTTTCTGATTTTTAGCAATAATCAACCGGATACATGTAACGGAGTCAAAATTTTGGAGGGGCCTCTCCGGCCAATTCTGGGGACCCTCAACCCCGTCAACTCCCGAACGACAAAAAATACCCTAAATGTTGCAAACTTTTATAAAACTTTCGAAAAAATGCCATCTTTAAGTATTTGTGCCCAAATTTTCGGGACCTTCCTCCCCGGCCCCTCGATTTAGGGGGTCCCCCATGATTCATTGCTATCAGTGTCCCGTAGGACTTTTTCCTTTCTATAGTCTGACGAAAAATAGTTGCACCACTTGAGAAAACGAAACATGTGATTTCGTTACGAAAAGAACAGATTTTAACTATCAAGAGTACAGCAAGTAGTCGCAGAAGTCATGCCACCAAAATAAGTAAGTGGCGCAGCTCTTTTTTGCCAGGCTTTAGTCAATAGACGACTAAAAAATTCAGCTGTTTTTCTGCGAACTATCCTGAGTGGACAGTCGGACTTGGACGAAAAGGGTGGCTACCGGGTCCGTCCGATGGTCGTAGCCAGTGCACAGCTGAATGTGACTGTAGCCTAAAATAAAAAACAAACAAATAAATAAATACATATAACAAATAAAAAAAGATTTAGTGATAAAAAATATTTACCGGGGTCAAACATTTGGGGAGGTCTCCCGACCACATTTTAGTGGGCCATTCTGTCTAAACTTGGGGAATCTTCGCCAAATAATTTACCGAAAAAACCTAAATTTAGCAAAATTTCTAATAAATGCCAAATTTTCAAAACAAAATTGTAATGTTTACACACTTTTGCTCCGATTTTTTGAACCCTCCCTCCACGGTTTTGGGGGATCACCGTTTACAAGTATATCACATGAACACTGATGCAGAAAAAGGGGGGGTTCATCAAGAGTATAAAAATGTTTCAATTCAAAATTACAAGAAGTTTCATTCCTAAGAGGCACCGACACGTGTGTTTCACTCACCATCTACAACACTAAAGACTATTACTATATTGTACTCTGGGTAATATATTAGTAATCGTACACTAAAACAAATTGATAGTAAAGCATAAATACTGACATTAATTTAAAATAAAATAAAAACAAAAAATAGTAAACAACTATATCGTTAGCAAAAAGTGCAAAAAATAAAAAAAGGACACACAAATTATATACGGCATCCACCAGACAGCGGGCACATCTTGCTCAAGGAGATTACGTAAACAAGTTTATTAATTTGTCCAAAAAACAACTATTTTTAGAAATCGTGAAAAATATGCAATTCAGCCCAATCTATTTTTTGACCCCTATTCCCCTTCACTAAAAAAAGTCACCGAAATCAGCAGCACCACCACCAAAAAAATCCCCACAGTGCTATCAAAAAGTCTCTGTCCAAACGAATACCTCGTTTTCCAATTAACGGGACATGGCGATAGCCTAAATCATATAACAAGACCAATTAAAAAAAATTAACAAAAAATACATAACTTAATATAATAAAAGATACATTTTTATTGGGCCGGTTTTTCGAAAATTTATATAAAATAAAGTTGCAAGTCATGAATTTATGACAACATTTCAATCTAATCCGTCCAATCCATTTCAGAAATTGCTCCAAAGTTCAGTAAGTTCATACTTGTCCATTGAAGGACATAGGGACAAGAACAAGAACAAATTTAGGGATAAGGACAAGGATAAAGATAAAGCAAGAACCGGGCTTAACTCGTAAGCCCGGTTTATATGTCCTTGTGTCCCTGCAGTTTTCTTCCTAAGCAATTCCAGGAAAATGAAAATTGACTAACAAATTTTGGCATGAACAATGTTGGACTACAAGCCAGTGCGTACGCAAAAAAGTAGCCAGCACTATTCAGTCAACTTTTCACAGCCAACTTATCAAAACTTGTTCTTGTCACTGTCCCTATGTTCTTAAGGACAAGTATGAACCGGTCTTAATATGAGTAATCGGATTATGAGGATTAAGCACACGTAGTATTTTTTAACGCGTCTAATCCGAATCAACATCATTTTCATAGTCAGATTAAAATAACAAATAAGTAAAACAGGGTTCTTATAACAACGAAAAGTTATACACATGCTGCATGCAAGAATGTTTAATAAATAAAAAAAGTTACAATTAAAAACAGAAAAAACCCATCGACTTGTAAACGTATGCAACAGACCCCTACTGTAGTGCAAGTGCATGGTATATTATGTGAGAAATGCCATAGGTGAATCTCGACAAATATTCATTACTTAATTCGTACTTAATCGACTGAGAACTGTGTTATGAAAAAAACACGCCACCGGTTACAATCAGTTTTTTCTAAATTTTTCAATACCCAGCGCAAAATGAGAAAAAACAACATCCCAAATTTTAGTGTAACTATAACCGGCATTCCCCAAACACCGTCCCGTCATACGGCCGACAGTATCGAAAGATCCTAAACTATCTTCGCAACACAACAACCATATTGTCTACTCCGTATCACAAAAGGAAATTAAAAAAATATATTTTTATTATTTCATTCCACTCTACCGAACTTTTTAAACTTTTCATTAAACTTCAACTTATTTTAAATTCAATACCTTCGGAAATACTGGGCACAGCTAAGCTATATTGCCCAATGAAATCATTGTATGAGGTTTTGTCATAATCTTTCACGCAAAAGCGCAACACCGCAAATTCGGGAGCACGCAGCTTCAGCGTAAACTGCTCGTCCCATATCGGATTGAAACCTGCAAAAAAATAAAAAAAGAGTAGTCCAGGACCCCCTCAAAAAACATAATACACACCTGCCTCCCCCAAAGCTGAAAAACGGGAATGCTATTTAAAGCGTAAACGTGAGCTATAGGAGGGGGATTCTTTCACTTTGTCCAGATACTATGTTTTCACCACAAAACTAGCAGAAGCCACACACTTCCCCCGGCCCCAACGTCGAAATAGGGGTCACTTAAATTTGGAGCTTATAATAATTTTTAAATTTTAAACTCCTTGTAATATGGCTTCAGTTTTATCAGAAACAAGCCTAAGCATTATTGATTGAACATTGAAAAGCTAGAATAATTAGACAAGAGCTTGATGGAGACTCAGCCCTATGTCCGTTCAGCCTCGCAAAATAATGAACAAACCACATGACTAAAAATCTACAAAGAGGTGGCGCGATCATTATTTAAATTTTGCCAGCTGAACGGACATACGGCCGCAAATATTTCTCCAGTCTTACTCTTTATGACTATCAACATCAAGAAATAAGATAAGAAAAAGTAAATAAAAACTAATTTCTTTTCTGACCATTATTTTTAATCACTTTGGTTCTGAATTTTTTGCAGTCTGGCTTAATGCCGAATATTTCCAGGGACACGTAGGGGTCGGCAATATCGGAAGAATCGGAAGCAGGTTTTGGCAAATACTGTCCGCTGAGCACCTAAAAAACAAAAGTTCAAAAGGAAGTTTTAAAAAACCTTCAAGTCATAACAAAAATGGTTTCCTAATAATTATAGTACTATCCAAATCCTACAAGATAAAAACTCAGCGTGGAGACTTGGGGTTAATAATCTTGTGTACACTGTTGAGTTAATATATACACGATATAATTCCTTCATATATACACGAGTATATATTAAGCAATTATATCATACATCTGTTGAAAATTCGCTAGATTCGTACTATAACCTACATGAGTATGTCAAGAAGAGCACATAATGGGAAGGAAGAGTATGAATGCAAGAATACAATATTAGTATAGGAATATATATTTGACAGAGTACATGACAGGATGAGTGAAACAACAAGAGTACATAATATTGCAACACTCTTTCTTGGTTGTAAGGAACCCATTTTCTCAATCAAAAAACATCCTAACGAAAGTAACTTGCTAAATTAAGTACGCACACAAACCTTTATATGAACAACCAGCTTTATGGGCGCATAGCTATACTCCTTTTCGTCAACAACAATGCCTAAAAAGAAAAAATAATAATCAATAATTAAAGAGAAAAATATAAGAACAATATTATATTATTATACTCATCATTAATTGTTATCAAGAGTACATAATGGGAAGAGAGAGTAGAAGAGAGAGTAGTTACACACTTAGAGTAGGCCAGTGTCTAATGATAACACTAGCGTGAAACACATAATCTACCGTATCATATCAGATAGTCTAAGCTGGGTCATGAGCATACGCGGGCAGGTGTTCCATTCTGGGGGCGGGGCGTGAGTCACCGAGGAGGGGGGGTTCGGAGCAACTTTCTCACCCATTTTCACCCACCAGTTTTACTTCGTGACCCACTGATTTTGCTGTCGTGAATGAAACCCCCTCCCCACTTCACGCCCATGTATGGTCATTGGAGTTAGGCTTAGGCAAAATGCTTATTTACGAACCAATTACTCAAATTTTATTAAAACTAGGAAATAATTTAAACACTAACCTTGTCTCAAAATCTCAGGCTTCATAACGTAACCACAACCCCCGTTTTGTTGAAAAAATCCTTCATAAATGTCCATTTCCTCACCGGGCGTTTGCATGTTCATTGTCACTGAAACAGCAACAAATACGAACGTCACTAAAATTATTGAAATAGTCGGTAAAAATTACAGATATCACTAAAATTACTGAAATAATTAATAATACTAAAGACTGGAGGGAATGGCTAATTGCAGCCTATGCGTAGCACGCCTGAAGCAAGGAAAGTGTCTATAAATACATAAAAATGTACTCTTGATAATCAGTGGCAAATGATAAGAGTGGCACACTCTAGAAGTCTAAAGTACTATTAATATAAGCACACAACGATATTCTGCTGTCAGAGTGACACTCTATGTACTCTTGCTATAAGCATTCAGACCCACTATGTGCTCTTGCTATAAACAATCAGACACACGATGTGCTCTTGCTATAACCAATCAGACACACGATGTGCTCTTGCTATAAACACTCAGACCCACGATGTGCTCTTGCTATAAACATTCAGACCCACAATATGTGCTCTTGCTACAAGCACTCATCCGCACTATGTCCTCTAGCTATAAGCATTCAGTTTTAAACCCACAATATGTGCTCTTGCTATAAGCACTCATCCGCACTATGTCCTCTAGCTATAAGCATTCAGTTTTAAACCCACAATATGTGCTCTTGCTATAAGCACTCATCCCCAACTACATTATTCCACAAAACTGAGCCACCATGTACTATTGGTATATAACAACCCATTGCCATTGCCCTACCACACTGGAAGCCAGCAATCCACTGCGGCACGGGGTTCATGTTGGTGGAGTCGGTGCGCAGGCCCTTGGGGTAGGTCTTCATCATGAACTGGCTGGTCAGCCTCACCGTGGCCTCCAGCTGCGACGCCAGAGCCTTCAGGGTCTTATTCTCGCCCCAGCTCGTGAAACAGTCCACTTGGCTCACTGAAAAAAATATACAGATATATAATATTATATATTATATATATTATACAATAAAATTAGATATAAATTATCCTAAGCAAAATGATAAATATAAGCATCCAGTATGATGTTTTCGCGGCACCATAACTCGAGTGCCATTTGAAAACAAGTGTTGATACCCTAGCAGCCTCAAAAATTCTCTTACATTTTAAGTGATAAATTTTTGTAAGAGAACAAAACAAACTCGCTTTCTGACCAAAAAAACAGGGTAAAATTTGCAACGGCAAATTGGTTTCTGGAAGTCTGCTATTTTTTTACTAACATTTCTCGATATCCACCGCAGGATTGCGAACTTTGGCCGATTTCAGGGCGATCACCTCTGACAGTTCCCGTGACAATGGCAGCTTCTTCTGTAACAGAATTGAATTTAGCCTTTAGCGGATTAGTTTGAACCTAATCGGATTAATAACAAAGCATATAATCACAAGGGCTCGAAAAGTCTGAATATCTGATAGTGTTGTATTTGTGCTAGTGTCGCGTATTTGCTAGTGTTGGGTATTTGCTAGTGTTGCGTATTCACTATTGTTACGTATTTACCTACTTGCTAGTGTTGCGTACTTGCTAGAATTGCGTTTTTGCTTTTGTTGCGTATTTGCTAGTGTTGCGTACTTGCTAGAATTGCGTTTTTGCTTTTGTTGCGTATTTGCTAGTGTTGCGTATTCGCTAATTTTGCGTATTCGCTAATGTTGCGTACGTGGACTATGCTCCAGTGGGCCAAACTTCACAACGTTACGTTGTCTGGTTCAGAGTTATTAGCTAATAATATTCAACAGACAACCATGCACAGCGCGCGTTTATACACTGTAAACGTCGTATGCAGATTACGTAGTACAAACAATATGCAAATGAGCTGTAGCCACATGAAAGTCGCATAACTCATCGACAAAAGATAAAGCGCCCAAGAGTGATATGCAAATTAGATAGTGCAATATGCTAAATCAGATGAAGCCGCATGAAAGTTGTACAACATGACTCATCGTCAGCCAGCCACCTTTTGTTTGGCGGGCGGTGCCTGCTTCTCTCCCTCCGGCCCCACTTTGCTGTATTGTTCCTGCTTGGCTTCGTCATCACTGTCATTCTCCGAGTCCTCCGAGTCAGTAATCCCGATGTCCAGCAAGTCCAGTGGTAACTTTTTGCCCTAAAAAACAGAAAAAACAAAAAACCTAAAAAATGAAACAAGATACAGCTAAGCCAGAAGACATTTATTTGCCAAAATGAATACATAAAATATAACCATACTAGTGGGTCTTAATCTGGGTGGAAGCCTATATACGTCTGTGACTAAAACATTGATGATTAAAAAGTTAACTAAGCACAGTTCACGCACTTTCTTTTTCTAAAGTTTGTAGTACAAACTTTAGAACAAGAAAAAACGTGAAATGTGCTTGCTTACTTAACTTTTGTACACAAAGACAGTCCACGTAGGCGGATAGCCGACGGTCACTTCATCGTTGTGCTGTGTTATTTGCAAAAAAAGTTTAAATTTAATCTGCTAATTTAATCTGTTTAAATCTAATCCTGCAAATACTGCAAGCATACATAATATACGTGGAAACAGTGTCTCTCATACAAACATTCTACTCCTTATATATTCTGGAGCCATATGCAAAGCGTAGCTTTACCCTTTGTTAACATTTCTATAAAAATTTCATACTGTTACAACTTATGCAGTCTCACTATAAGTAGGCTAATAGCAATAGGTACACATGTAGTACTCATACAACAGCATACATAGGATTCCACTCTCAGCCAGAGCGAGGGGGCTTTGCCGGATCCATTCTAAGTTCTAAGACTTTGCTCTTCTAGATTTGTCCTCTGAAAAACTATCCAAACTGTAACGATGTATATACACATTCAATAAGATTGTGTTGTAAGATTTGGCTTCTTTGGCGACTTTGAAACGGTCACCAGATACCTATATATCATTTGGAAGATATGCACCTGAATATATCCGCGTACGCACCAGCTAGCGAATTCTGGGGTGGGGGGGGGTGAGCCACTGGGGATGGGCGGGAGTGCGGAGCAACTTTTCCACTCATTTTCGCTTCGTGAGCCACCATCTTTACATCGTGAGCCACAGATTTTGCCGTCGTGAGTGGCTTCCAGAACATTTTGGGGGGATGGTGAAGCAACACTGTCTGGGGCGCTGTGGTGAGCTTGCCATCTGGGGGGGAAGGTAAACCCCCTCCCACGCCCATGTATGGTACACACTATTTCAACACACACTCTTGGTAATATGTATAGTATAATATGCATACATTATTGATGTATTGATGAAAATTTTGCAACATTTAGGATATTTTTGGCCAATTCAGGGGTAGAGTGAGAGTCCACAAAATTTGGTGAGACTACAGAGCCCCCGCAAAATTTCGGACCCTGTTTCATGAATGAAAACTTTGCTCTTGCTGTACCATGGAGATGAGCATTACGGCCCTGAGGTGCGCCACAGGCCAATACTGCAATCTGGATTTGAGCCTGATGACGCTAGGTCGTGAACATATACATGGGCATGGGGGAATGCTTCCCGCCCCCACTGCCCCCTCCCCAGAAAGGTTCGGCCCGCTCCACATCTGCTATCACCATACATGTACACAAGGTCTTGGTCTGGGGGGGTTTGTCCCGGATTTTTCGAAACTTTAGGGGGGCTTGTGCCGACGTTTAGCGAGCTTGAACTGACAAAAACATAAAATTTTTTAATTTCCTCCTAAAAATGGGAAATTTTTGCAAAATTTGGACGCTTTTAGCGATTTTTTTTTGGCTTTCTGGACTTTTTTTGAACCATTTTAGAGCGATCTGGGGCAAATCCAGATTTCCTTAGCCGCACATGTTTGATAGTGTTCGTGTGTCCGTTGAATTTTTCCGTCAAAAGTGTCAGGAAGGCCCCTGGCACTACCAATAAGGAATTTTATGTACTGGGAATAAAAAATCGGAGCAGCCAGAGCATAACCAGTTCTATGAGCCCTTTGACTATGAATATGCAGTGTAACATTTTCATGCTCTTGATATCCGTACGTAAAATATATATACTAAAAAATATTATCCTTTATTAAACTAGTGTTGTCACAGTTATAAGTCGCAATAAGAATAAATTTTCCGGTAAACAAATGAAAAATTCATGCTCAAACCACAATTTGAAAGAAATCTGAATCTTTTTCTGTTTTTCCACACTTTATGAACCCTTAATATCTGAAACTAAAAAACATCAACATATTCTTGATTGATACGCCTATCCTATGTAAGCTGTGTATTGCTCTCGCTATAATATTCGTAACCTAGGAAATGCCCTTCATGTACTCTTGGTGCTCCCAGCCTAGGCAAAGGGAAACCCACCTAAGCATATTTATAATTTGATTGCGAAAGCGGCGAGAAGCAGTTTTAGGCTCAGCTAACCGTCAAGCTGTTCTGGCAAGAAAAACTAGTAAACTTATTATCAATTGAAGAAACTTTATTTTTTCTAAAAAGGGCCGTCTGCTTATCAAAACTGGATTTACTGGATTAGATTAAATTTGATTACTAAAACCCGGTTCATACTTGTCCTTATCCCTATCGGTATGGCCCTGAGCCATTTGAGAAAAACTGCACGGCCAAATAGGCCAATTTCTTTGAATGACGGTAGTTGAGGTCACTTCTAGATTGTATGCAAAAAATTAGACGAAACGATACGGTCAAAGGTGCACAAAATACGCTCAAACACGTTTGGAGCAATTTTTCACATCAGCTGACCGAAATTTTGTCCTTGTCCCTGCCCATGGTCCTTAAGGATAAGTATGAACCGGGCTTAACAGGGCATGGCTTTAGTAAAAGACCCAACTTTGGTATATACTGTGAGGATATGTGCGGCATGGCCGCATGGGTATATACGTATGTATATACCACCTTGCAAGAAACAGCACAGATACATGGAGGGGAAAAACTCCTCAAGTCAAAATGCCCGTCAAAAAAACATCGCGAGAAAAACCTAAAACTTCTATTTTTTTCGATTTTCTATTACAAGTCCATAGTTTTGATCCAGCTCTGGAGGCCTGCATTGATTCAGGTTCAGACGTCAAGCTAATCCCAATGTATCTTATGAATAAAGTCATGCTGTGAACCATCAATCCGCTAGGTTTCGATGCTTTTTGCCTCCCTAAATTTTTGTAAAAAAATCTATATCATGTTTTTTGACATTTCTGTCCGCGACATAACTGCGATTATTTATTTGTTCTTTCTATCTGCCCAGTTTAACTCAATTTCGAAGCCAAATTATCACATTTACACGACCCCTAAAATTTTTACCGTTATCTTCTGGTTCTAAACATACGTATTACTAACCACACATATGGATACAAACAGGTATATATGTCTTCACACAAAGTCCTTCAAAACTTTTTTCCACACTTCAAACGTGCTTTTAGGCACTTTTGTGCAGTCTTTTGACAATGATGAATTCCAAACGGTTTTCATTGCTGGATCATATTCGACACAATTTTTGACAATACCCATTCTTGCATAAAATTTTATAGAAATAACACCGCACAAAGAGGTCGTTTAGGAAAAAATGACACACACAGTCATCAGTCTATGCACATATTGCGTAAATGTGTTCTGTAAAAGTTTTGTAAACAACGAAACTTTTCAGCGTAATACCTCTTACTCACAATGTCTATAAACCAGTTAGATCGCGTTTACAAAACTTATGTATATCATCTATGTGTACGCATTTTTTATCAATACTTTTCTCAATGTTTGTCTTGGTTATTTAATAATAATATTACTTATCCCTCAACTTATCCCTTAACGTTAACAAGATCAAAATTTTGGGGGCCCTCTCTGGCCAAGTTTTAGAGACCCTCCCCCCTTGATCGACTTTTATATCCCGTTTGTGTGTCTAAGTTTTTTATCAAGTGCCAATTTTATCCACGTTTGCTCACATTTTCGGGCCCCCCCAGCCTGCCCTTTGGTTTACGGAGCTCCCCCTCCCCTAGGGTGCCCCTCTTACATGCATATATGTTGGCACTCCCCCCTTCATAGGCTATGGCGCACTCATATATAGGTACATGTGTCGTGGTCAGGGAAAAACATGGAGAACCCCCCTTCCACAGAAAAAAATTTAAGTTTAGGACGGAGGGACCCATTTTTTAGTCCTGAAAGTCTTGAAAAATCTCTGCAAACAAGTCTTTAAAATAATGAGCTCATTCCTTTCATGATGAAACGCACTGACTTACAAAGACTCAATAATATTTCGTCTCAGAACTTAAAACAAAAAATGGTTTTACAACGCTTCTGACAGACAATAATATACATTTCATCAGGAAACATATAATTACCCAACTGTAAAAATGAAAAATAAAAAAACTACTACATCCTAAAAATAAATCAATTTTGGTGTTCAATGATAAAAAACAATCATACACGTCACTAAATTCAGGGGGGGGAACTGTCACAACAAAACCAATTGCAGTGTAGCCCCCAAATATCAATACCAATCGATAATATATCATCAATATCACGTGACACCCACATACACATTTTCACGCACACACACTTATATACAAATTATATGCCTGTCTGAAACTCCCTCTCTTGTAATATTACAACACAGTCAGTTGCAAGTTTAATAACATTTCTGCGTGTAAATTTCGCGTGCGGTTGTAGCCCTTGTCTGAATTATTGTGCACTCAAACACACTGACATTCTCTGACTGTTGTGTTTTCTCTGTATTGCGCAATTGTGTACATTCTTTGTTAACTACAATTTTGAAACTTGGATAAAGTTTCAGTTGTTCAGTTCACTTGCTTCTGATTGTTTTCAATACAAAAGGATGGTTTTTTTGGCTTTTTGTTCGTTTCCAGAGTGTTATTTCAGAAAAAAATCAGTAGAGAAGCAATTATTTTTATTTTTTTGTGCGTGTCATATTTTAGTCATATTTTTCGACATAATACACATATATATATATATAAGGGCTCATTCCTTATCCGGATTAAACAGACTCAACTAATTTTAATCCCACGTTTTAGGAATGGATATCGGAGCAAAGCGAGTTAAAATAAGTAAACTGCTTAATTTTATCCTGAACCCATTCCGAGTTCATTCTAAAAAAATAAGTGCGCTCAAGTTAAGTCCGTTCACTCCACAGATTTAGGAGTTTAAGTAGGGGATTATTTTAAACCGTTCATCTGGACTAAAACCAGGTCGTTTAGTCCAGTAAACGAATAGACCCTTACTGTATTTTCGGTTCATTGCGGCGTCAAGTTAAAGATCTGGTCTTAGTTTATAAAATTATACATGGCCATACTATCATAAATCCTGTCCCTGTGAAATTTTTTATTTTCCTAACACCAATCGAACTCGTGGCCATTTATGAAAATTATCGCATTCTCCAATTAATTTAGATGTTCAAAAATATGCTTTTGTGAATCGAGTTGTCGAGCCCTGGAAAGCCTTACCTGAGCATATTGTGACCTCCTGTAACATTGCTGAATTTAAGCACCGTTTGTCTAATCATTATTCCTTGTTACTGACGTTTGTCAAAGTCTTTAAGTCGTACACGTATTGCTTGAACTTGTAATACTGCTTTCAACTGTATCCACGTAACCGCTTTCTTTTTGAAGTACATTTTTTCGTTTTTTTTCGTTTTCATTTTCGGTACAATTTAGTATGATATCAAGAGTACATAATAGTGTCTCACTCTATTTAGAAGAAGAGTGAGACACTCTCCTTTCTGCCTGTGTTATAGCGCAGGCAGATGCGCTCGTCATTTCCAGCCCACATGTTGCCGTTTTGTGCAACAAGTTCCTGGCCAATCAGCGCGTAGATTCCCTGTGTAACACACTTTAGTATATAATCGCTCATGCGTTGATAAGCATTAAGATAGGGATAAAAACGTAATAACTCATTATTTATTCATACTCTGCTTCATACGTGGGCAGCTACCGAATTCTGGGGGGGGTGAGCCACCGGGGGGGGGGGGGTGCGGAGCAACTTTTCCGGCAATTTTTCCTTCGTGAGCCACCAATTTCGCTTCGTGAGCCACTAATTTTTCCTTCGTGAGCTACCTTCAAAACATTCTGGGGGGGGGTGACGGACCTGTCTGGGGGGGGGTGAGGAGGCAGTCTGGGGGGGGGGGGAAAACCCCCCCCAAACCCCCCCCCACGCCGATGTATGCTCTGCTTGCAAAAACATTAAAAAAGGTTTGTAAATACCCCTAGGGATATTTTGGCAAACTTTCAGCGAAATTGATTGAGAAACTTTTGAGATATAAACTTTTCTGAATTTCTTAAAAGTTTCTCAATCTATTTCGCTGAAAGTTTGCCAAAATATCCCAAAGGTATTTGCAACCCTTTTTTAATGTTTTTACAAGCAGACTATGAATAAATAATGAGTTATTAACCTTTATCCCTATCCCGTTTTATGATTGGAGCACGTGCACAGGCGTCTGCCAATCAGATAATAGAAGCTCGCTTCTGATTGGCCAGTCACATGTTGCATAGAATGTCAACATGTAGCCTGAAAACGACCAGCGCATCTGCCTGTGCTAGAACACAGGCAGGCTGGCGAGTGTCTCACTCTTCTTCTATATAGAGTGAGACGCTATTATGTACTCTTGGTGTATATTTAGATGTACAAGCAGTACTAAGAAGAAGGGGGGGGTGTAGTCACTCTGTTTCAACAGTCTGACGCCGCCAGGTTTCTTGTCGTTAACACACCCCACTCAAAACACACTTGTCGCTGAAAGTGAAATTTTGAAAATCAGTTAGTGTTTTTAGTTTTATTAGTTAGTTTTTTAGCTGGCGTAGAATATAGGTATTCTTATATAACTCAGCCAAGCAGATAAACAGACAGAGTATATATGGAAAAAAAGTAATTTCCTGAAGAAACAATAAGCTCTAATTGCGCTTGGAGACTAGAGAATTATTCATTAGACAAAAAGATATATATATACATACTCAGGGGCAAATTGATTGCAGAAGTTTTTAGATTATGTAGTGGAAATTAATTATAATTGGACAGAAGGGAAGAATTTTTGCTTTTAGTAGCGGATATGTTACTTTTTATACTAAAGAAAATAAACAGTAGTGGCTCAGACTCTCAGTGTACTCTTGATATTATATATTCTGTTCAATGAGACAAGGCTGTGCTCTTAATGCGTATATAACTTTCTACAGTGTAGTAGTCAAAGTGTAATTTCAAAGAGACGTTGATTCTTTAATTTTTTGACTGGAGTAAAAGACGTCATAGGTTTCAATTTTAACGTAAAAACGACGCATAATTGTATATTTTGTGTTTGAAAACAGTGTTTTGATGTCAAGCGACATCAAAACTATTTATACGTTGAGCTAAAAACATTAAGAAATCAAACTTGCAGACATGGATATGAAAATGTACTTTTTATACGGACAGGTTGTGAATGAGTATTAGGATCAAGACTTTCAAAGGGGGGGGGGGGGTCGGGGTATAAAGCGGGATCGCTTTCCCTCTCCCCAGTTCCACTCTCTCAAAGTGTACCCCCTAGGTTTTCTCAGCTGCTCTCGTGTTGGTCAGGGTAAGTCAGTAGTTGTGAGCCCCAAAGGGGGGTGTGGCGGGCGACGACTATTGGGTTTGGATCACACACCTTTTAGGGGGGTCTTGATCACAGAGATCAAGCTTCGAACGCGATTTTGGGGGACCTCAGTCCCCCCCCCATCCGACTGCACTCAGATCTCTGCAGTCTCCCGTACAGTAAAGTACAGTGCAGGCCCCTCATATAAAACAGGCTGGCGGCATAAGATGAAAAATATATTTTATTAAGTAATTTTATTGAAGATGAAAAATTCTCAATATTATCAATAATTGTTAGACATGTTTGCGACAGCATTATAAAATCAAAGATGACAAAAGCTGAAAGAAGTTTTTGTGGAAAGTATATACACATTTGGAATGTGCAAGCAAAGTATACTTTTGAGATGATGAAACAGGTTTTTTTTGTCTGAGATGGTATAGTTTTTTTGAATGGCTACAGGTTCTGTCCACAAGCCAGAAGCAAAAGTTTAGTCAATAAAAAAAGACGTTCATATTCATGTGAAGTTGTCGATTGTATGGTGTCTCAGAAAATTGAGCTATTATCATCAAGGCTACATAATAGTGTCTCACTCTATGAAGAAGAGTGAGACACTCTCCTTTCTGCCTGTGTTATAGCGCAGGCAGATGGCGCTCGTCATTTCCAGCCCACATGTTGCCGTTTTGTGCAACATGTTGCTGGCCAATCAGCGCGTAGATTCTGTGCGAAACACACTTTAGTATATAATCGCTGATGCGTTGATAAGCATTAAGATAGAGATAAAAGGCTAATAACTCATTATTTATTCATAGTCTGCTTGCAAAAACATTAAAAAAATGTTTGCAAATACCTTTGGGGATATTTTGGTCAACTTTCAGCGAAATTGAGAAACTTTTGAGATATAAACTTTTCTCAATTTCTTAAAAGTTTCTCAATTAATTTAGCTGAAAGTTTTGCAAGCAGACTATGAATAAATAATGAGTTATTAACCTTTTATCCCTATCTTAATGCTTATCAACGCATGAGCGATTATATACTAAAGTGTGTTACACAGGGAATCTACGCGCTGATTGGCCAGTCACATGTTGCATAGAATGTCAACATGTAGCCTGAAAACGACCAGCGCATCTGCCTGTGCTAGAATACAGGCAGGCTGGAGAGTGTCTCACTCTTCTTCTATATAGAGTGAGAAGCTATTATGTACTCTTGTATACACGGATCAAAATAATTCGGATCATCTCAAAAAATCTCAGTCCCCTTACTTTGCAGAACCGAAAAAAGCTATTTTTGTTTTCCTGTTTATTAGTATTTTCTCCTGAACTAAACTTTTCATTGTCATCATCAATTACATTTCCACTGTATTTCATAATTATGTATTTCATATTCATTAATTTTGCTTCAATCCAGTCCCCCTTATTTAACAACAGTAGTAGTTGAATAGTAGTTTTAACAGTAGTTAAATTATTTTAAATGACCAAAATTACATGTTGCTTTGTAAACCAGTTTGCCAAAAAGTGGAATAATAATTGGATTCTGGGGGCTAACGCCCCAGACCCCGCAATAGTGAGTTTAAAAAAGTGAGCAAAAAAGCGGACACGGTGCGAGCCCCTCCCCCCCTCCCCTTTCAAAATCCTGGCTACGCCCCTGCCCCTCTAAACTAATTCATTCCAACCCCCCCTATTTTTCACAGCTGTCCCCCAATCTAATCCCATCAATCCCTTGATCTATCTATCTATCCCCCCCTAATCTAATCCCCTTCATTTGTTTCAGCCCCCCATTCCCCCCCTTCGGATCATGTGCACCTCCATCCTCCACTGTGCCTTCAACATTGGCCTCATTATTGCCACCGGCCTGATCGCCGTGGCCGTCTTCACGCCCGGCTGGCAATACGTCGAGGCCAAGACCAATGACCAGGCGGGCAATCGCAACAACGAGGTCCAGAAGACCTACAGCCGCGGTCTGGTGGTGGTCAACTGTGGCGAAAAATTTGAGCATTGTTTCAAAGACTTCTGGCAGGTATATTACCCTCTCCTTATATTTAAATATGGCAGCGGAAGTTGCATTGAATCTCATATAAGTTCACAGTTCAGTTCATGATATTGCAGCACAAGTAACTTTACGTTTCGACAGAGTATAGTAGAATCTGCACATACGGAAAAATCACCCCAATGTGAATAGTTCTGTGTTTTTTACAATAGCCACCAATAACTAAAATAGCATCAAGCCTGACCAAAATATGCTGGACCCTGAGACAAAAAGAAACACGCAATACGAAAACAACGAATTGCAAGCATCAAGAGTACACAGCTAGTATAGGGTCACAAACAGCATGCCACCCGTTTTGTCTCAGGGTTCAGCAATTTCTGGTCAAACTTTAATCTCAGATCATCTTGTTTACTCCCCCCCCCCCCTTTGCTATTTCAGCGTCTGACCAAATACGAAAAGATAGCCCTGGCCCTATTTGGCGCCTGTCTGCTGTTCTGCCTGGTGGCTCACGTCTACTCATGTCTGATTGGCTGCACGTGCTGTTTCCGCTCCTGTCTGATTGGTCCCCTGCCCGTGCTCTGTTTGATTGCCTTTGCCTTCGATCTGGCCGCCATACTAATCTATTGCTTCAAGACCACCGATGTCAAAGAGTGGGAACGAATCATTCGAGAGGTCAGCAGAAAGTCTAAAGTCTGACAAACAATATGAACCCCTTCTTGAGTCATGTGATTTCGTTACGAAAAGAATAGATTTTGACTATCAAGAGTACAGCAGTCATTTGTCAGATTTTAGACTATAATTATTAGTGGCGTGATTATTTCGTAATTTTGCCGGCTGAACGGACATACGGCTGTAAGTATGAGTTCATTCTGGCCAAAATTTTTGAAAATCACTATTTTTTCGTTAAAACTCGGTTGATATTTCGTGGAAAATGGGTGGCCACAATAACAGAAAGGAGGCACAAGACCCCCAGATTAGATCTAAGCGGACGAATTCTGAGAGGCAAGCAGCCTCAATATAGTTTAGTTTGATCTCATTATTATATATATGTCCAATTTTTTTTAGTTTGTATAATTTTTAGACTTAATTTCAGGAGAACCCCAACATCACGCTAGAAGAGCTAAAGAATTTCGGTTACTCGCTCTACCTGGCTGCCATCGGTGGTCTGACTCTCCTGGTGGATTTCGTGATCGGCATTTTCCTCGCCTGTTCCGCAAAAAGTTCGCCAATATAACTGCATTTTTTTAGAAAAATGTTTTTCTATTTTTGAACAAAATTTTTTTGAAATTCTTTTGGAAATGACGTAATGAACTATATAAAATAAATATAAACGCTTCATTAAAAACTATCAAAACTGAAAATTTGACTACATTATACATTTTCCAAACTTATGAACTTAAAAGATTGTCTACAACCTAGAAAAAAACATTTGAAAAAATTGAAAAAATAAAAATCATCTATTCCATCAGTTTCTGGAGGTTTCTTTGATTTTTGTGGATCAATAAAGCCTTTCCACTATTCAGACTTGCTTCGATGAATTATTTCATTTCATTAATTTGTTTGTAACAAATGTAACGATTTTCATTTTTTAACATATTGTGTGTTTTCCTGTTTTTAACATATTTATGTTGTTTATATTTCTTCTGTTTTTAATATACGAATATTGTTGCTATACTTTTTATTATGCCTACTGATATATTTTTTCAATTTTTGTGAACGGAAATTAACTGGATTAAATTATGATCCACTTGATCCACTTGTCATTTAGTGGATTGCTATTTATGTAAAAATAGAGCTGATCTATCAAATTAATGATCCTTTTTATGATTATAGCATGTAAAAATGGAGCTGATCTATCAAATTAATAATCCTTTTTATGATTATTTAATCTCAAACACAACCTAATCAAGTTTAATCAAGTTAATCTAAGTTAATATAATCCAGTTAATCTAAAGGGCCAAAGTACAGCTGGTATATAAGTATGTAGTCTGTACAAAAGTATCAAATTGCGTTGTGCATGTTGTACCTCTGTAATTATGCTCAAGTCATGCTAATTTCTAGTAAAATGCTTGTATTGTTGTTCTCTGAAATTATTATAGCCATAGGTTCACATGAAATAAGAGATAGCACTCGAAGGTATTTTAGGAAGAATCCCCCTTCCCCCATATCCCACTAGGGACTAGAAATACCCATCCATACTACAAATTCTGCTCATATGGCCAAAAATAACATCTACATACCACAGTTCCACACACACCGTACGTATATATAAAGCACATCATACATATGTATGTAGTGTGTGCATACTAATATATACGTATATACTTATATTCCTAAATCCCAACCCAGCAATTACCAAAGTCAAGCCTAAACCGCAACCCCACTCCATTAACTAATCAAGAAATTTAATTAATGTCTAAAAAATTCTCTAGGTTCTAGAAAAAATTAGATTAGATTAAGCAGTCTGCTCTCATAAAATAGTCACTAAAAAAAACTTTATTGTTACTGGTACTTGCTAGTATGTGAAATTGTTTATTTTCCCTGTAACTTCAATGTATAAACGTTGTAAAAAAACTAGAAACATTCACTCGTAGAGAATGCATTTAAAAAAACAAATGCAATAGAAAAAATACAAATTGGATCATTTGACCAGGCAGTTTTGCTGAAATAACTTTAAGACAAAACATTAAGGACAAGGACAAGGACGATCCGGCCTTTAAGCCCCATCACTCTTGTCCTTAAGAACATAGGGACAGGGGCGAGGACAATTTTCGGTCAGCTAATGAGTAGTATTGATTGAATTGTCTCGTCCGACTTCCCAGGCTAAGGGACGAAACTATAGGGACAAGCACATGCTTGTCACCCGCATCAGGACAAGTATGCCCTATCATTCATGAGGGGAGTGTGGGGGGACCCCCCAAAATCGAGGAGCCGGCTCGAAAAAGTAGGCATAATATAGTAAAAATGGCACTTTTTGGGTAAAATACTGCAAAATTTAGGGTATTTTTGGTCGATCAGGGGGGGAAGAGGCCGAAGAGGGTCCACGTAATTTGGCCGGAGAGCCCCCCAAATTTTGACCCCGTTACATGTATGTGCCATACCAATACATGACGTCCCATGCCCATGTCATGTCCCATGCCATGCCAACCTTAATCAGTATCTTATGCTGCAGTGCATTGGGCGATGGCAACTGGTCATCGTTCTCCGTGAAATGCCGTCGATACAGACTGTCCCCGAAAGTCTGCTTGAAGATGGCCGCCATGCGGTGTTGCATATCCAGTGAGCAATGGTTTTCGATGGACAGGATTACGGGGTATCTGAAAAGGACTAAGGGGATTGAGTGGATTAGATGGATTAGCAAATAAAGTTCAATCATGGTTCTTGATGGACCGGATGCCGGGGTATCTACAGAGGATTAAGTGGATGAGATGGATTAAAACCGTTAATATAATGTTAACAGTGAACAGGAATAAGGGATATCTAACCCATTTAATCCATTTTAATTTAATCCGTTTCACCAACTTTAATCTAATCCGTTTAATCAAGAGTACATAATAGGGAAGAGTATGGAACTCTTCCCTATTCTAGCTAATCGGCCGCAACGATGCTCCGGCCGAAATAGCCCTTTTACGCCTTGATTTCACCCCCCCCTCTCAAATCAGGGAAGTGCCATGATTTCAGGGGGGGGGAGTACGCCCCCTCGTTTCAGCAGACCACTTGCATGAACTATGTGGTGACCTGGTAGTGTGCTAAAACGAGCGGGGGTACCCCCCCCCCCCCCCCTGAAATTAAGACACCACCGATTTTGTGCTGGCAGTGTGCAAAACGGCATTTCGGAAGAGCATCGTTCCGGCCGATTAGCTAGAATAGGAAGAGTGTCATACTCTCCCCTATTGATATGTACTCTTGGTTAAATCCATGCCAATCTGCCTCTAAAGCCCGGTTCATACTTGTCCTTAAGGACGTAAGGACAGGGACAAGGACAAATTTCGGTCAACAGCAGTGAAGAATTGACAAAAGAGTTTGGGCTAATTTTTTGCATACGATCTGGATGTGACCCCGACTTTGTTCATGCGAAACGTCAACTCATTTGGCCAAGCGGTTTTTTTGGAATCGCTTAAGGACAAAACGATAGGGACGAGGACAAGGACGAGTATGAACCGGGCTTTAGTCAGACAGTAACCAAATAGTGATAAACTGACGGCGACATTTGGAAGGCATGCTGGTGGATGGCCCGGACTGCGTCCTTCAGCAGGATCGGCTTGACCAGCGTGTGACCGTGCGTGATCACCGGCTGACCATCGGACCCGTCCCAGACGTCTACTGAAACAAGGCAGTCTAGACTATGCAAGTCTACGAGTCTACACTATAAAGTCTACAATCTACAGTCTCGTCTAGACTATGAAGTCTACAGTCTCGTTTAGCCTTCCAAAGTCTACAGTCTCGTCTACTAAAATACAGACTACAGTCTCGTCTAGACTACTAAGTCTACAATCTACAGTGTCGTTTAAACTATTTTGCAGTGTTATGGCTACCATACATGTAACAGCACAAAAATTTTGGGTACCCCTCCCCCCCTTAGTGGGACCCCCCCTCCCCTGAGTCAACTCATTTTTGACCCCCCTCCTCCCAAAAATGACGCTATTTTTACCTTTTTTGACCAAAAAACTCTGATTTTGACAATTTTTGGCGAAAATTTTGGTAAAAATAGCTTAAATTTTACCAAAAAAATGCTGATTTTTTTCAAATTTTGTCCAAAATTTTACTCCCGGCGGGACCCTCCCCCCTCTTTTGCCGCTGGCGGGACCCCCCCCCTCCCTCCCCCGGGACCGAATTTTGGGAAGGGTCTTCCCCCCCCATCCCCCCCAACTACATGTATGATGGCTACAATTTAAAGTCTACAATCTACAGTTCAGTCTAAACTCCTTTGCAGGTTTATGACTACTATTTAAAGTCTAAAATCTATGTCTACAGTTTAAAGCCAACAGTCTACAGTCTCTAACGTTTACAATTTAATGACTACAGTCTAGCCTAACTATACTCTTCTACAGCCTTTTCTTATATATTATATACAATTTAAAACCTACAGCCAAAAGTCAACAGTCTACAGTGTTCTTTTTAATCGAATTCGAGAAAACTTAATGAAAAACAGGTGCTTATGCCTGTACTGAAAACAACTTCAAACCTTTAGTGAAGTGAAATCAATCTTAAATTTTCGCTACATAAATAAATGCAACAAAAATGCATAAATCCACCACACAAAAAACATCAATTATTTCACAGCATATTTCTGTAACATTGTTAAGTTGTAACTATATTTACAATTGTATACCCCATCAGCCGGCAGATTATGAAAAAAGCATGCCTGTCATAAAAAACGAAAAACTTCAACCTATTGCTACGTGATTTTTTTGTAACTCTGCCGGTTGACCGGACACACTACTGTAGCTATGAATGGACCTTACACTCTACAAGGCGAGCTCCTTTCTTCAGTGCGTTCACATAACCCTCCACCGAGGCTTCTCCTTGCAACTGGTGGCCGATCAAGTAGCTAAAAAAACAAGTAAAAAATTAAACTTCATAAAAAAATTTTATTCAAAACACAAGAAAAAAACATTAATTTCAAAATAACAAAAAAATCGTCGCCAATGTTGTCGACTGTCGTTTTGTTTTCTTTTTAATTTTAAGCCCGATTAACACTAACAATCACTCGCCCATGATTTGCATATTATTATAATCCGTATTAAAATTCGTTGAATACAGATATTGGTTCCATTTTTTTATAAATCCGTGATGCTGCTTTACAGGAACTACAAAATGTGCGCAAATTTGAAGCAAATCGGAGAACCTAAAATTTTCACTCATACAAGTAGCCCCCCCCTTAATCAACCAATGTGCAAAAACAGCCCAAAAACCCAGTTTATATACCCCATGCTGCCAAGGCAGACAACGCACGTGTTATGGCTAGAATTAATAAAGTAGTTGACCAGGGAAAGATCCATATTCTGGCAGATCCGCAGATGATCCCGCTGCAAAATACTGCCCCACTCTGACTTGAGTAGTTTGCGAAATCCTAAAATCAGCCCAAAAAAGGATCAGAGTATTTTTGCAATCGTTTGCTCAGGACTGATCAAAAAAATGCTGACCTCTGCGGTAAAACCACGGTTTTTTTTCAAAAAAAATCGTGAGCAAATTTGAGCAAAATTTCAATTTCAGTGAGCAAAATTTCAGATCGGTGAGCAAATCGTAAATTTGCTAGTTTACGTTTTATACTTGGTTATCGCCAGACGCGTACCCAGAAAAACCGAAATATTGCATTTTTAACGCCAAAAGCGCCATATATGGGAACATTTCGTTCAAAAACAACGCTAATTTTTTGTGAAGTGAGACTGGAGCTCAAAACACCAAAAAGCACCATCACAAAACCAGCAGTTGGTTGGCCAGCGTGGGTCTAAAAGCTATCAAATCTGATAATATTACAAAACAATTTTAACATTGGGCACCGTAAAATGACTATATACAATTGTCATTATTCGAGACGTTTCAGATAATTTTGGGACGGGCAACAAAAGACCAAGGGAGCTAGCACCCTTGTGCTAAAATTCACGGAGCAAAAAATTGCTGCACATAAGGTTTACGATGCCCCTATGCATACACATGCATACAGGAGCGTAGTCAAGATTTTGAAAAGGGGGGGTCGCACCTTGTCCACTTTTTTGCTCACTTTTTTACACTTACTATTGAGGGCCACTCACTATTACATGAGTAAAATGTAATTATGTACTTTTGGTCCTTTAGATTAAATAAATTTACTGTTGCGGGGGTCTGGGGGCGGCAGCCCCCCAGAAAAAATGGAGTTTTTTCAAGTTTAAGTCTAATTTGGTCAACTGGAGACGTAACAGAAATTTTTTCTGACAGCAAAATTAAAACAAGAGATGAGAACTTCACATCAGACAGTGTATTACACAAGTAAATGCAGCATATTTTATATTGTATATACTCTTGTAGACATGCATAGGCTTTGATGAAAGTTAATAACAAGGAATAGTAAGCCACAGAGTTGGACGGGTCTGGGGGCGGCACCCCCATGGCAAAATGTCGATATTTTTTGTTTTTAGGTCAAATTTGGTCAATTGGAGACGTATCAGAAATTTTTTTTCGGCCGAGCGATAAAAACCAAAGGGGGCACCCTTGTTGACAATTTCTTCGGGTTCCGCCAAAAGGGGAGGGGGGTCGCGAACCCCCCCCCTCCTGTGTACGCCCCTGCATGCATAAGCTTTTGTGAAAGATAAAAGCAAGGATTATATATATACTAAGTCATGAAGTTGCAGGGGCTGGGGGCGGCAGCCTCAAGAAAAAGGTTGGAAAAATTTTTTATTTTTAGACCAAAATTTGTCAATTATAGGCCTATCGGAAATTTTTTTCAGCCGACCATAAAAAACCAAAGGGGGGTCCCTTCAGAGCGGTGAGCAGAATTTGAGCAAAATTTCAATTTTGGTGAGCAAAATTTCAAAATCGTGAGCATTTGCCCCGTATTTTGCCCAAAAAAACCTTGAAGAAACACACATAAAAAATTATCGGCAGTGTCAAATATAAATAGTACGGAACGTAGTTGCAAAAATTCTCCTTACCATGTTTGTTCGGGGTTTAGCGATTTTTCAGTCACACGCTTTAAGACTTCAGTCCAGTGTTTTTTTTGCGTCAAAAAGTGCGAAACGCCTCACTTTTTTTCTGAAATTTCGCACTTTTTTTTGGCAATGTGCGTCCCGTGACGCACTTTTTTTCGGCTGAGACTGAAAGATGTCATAACTGATTTTGGCCAAAAAGTGCCGAAAATAGCAATTTTGTCGCGAAAATTTTGAAAAAATTGCCAAAATTGCATCAAAACCATAAATTTGTAAAATTTTCTGATGTGTCTAACGTTTCAAGCTTAATCGGTATGCAGCTACAGCTGGTTTCAATACAGTTTACAAACTATTATGATTAGTTATGACTAAGATCATGATTAGAAAAAATCGTGTCGAAGCATGCCACACCCAGCAAGTTTCTTAAAAGCATCAATTAATGCCAATAGGTATTTAGGTGATTGTCCCGCTAGTATCAAAGTTCTATTATAGGAGAATATAGGAGAATAGGAGAATTCTATTATATATCTGCTGAAATTAGCTGCGTGTTTACAGTGTTAATAGTTCAGTTCCTGCCAACTTAATTTGGCGTAAAGAGGCAGTCTCCAGGAGAACTGAGTTAAGTCCTCCAGACCCCTGCAACTACTGCAGTTCCCGTTTTGTACTTTTTCAAGCAAAATTGCATCCTTGTAGTCTTTTTCAGTCTGCTAAAATTCAAAACTTTGCTAAAATGCTAAAACAAATGCTAAAATTCTGCTTAGCTTTTCTCAACAACACCGAAATTAACGTGATCAGCATTGACGTAATATTTAAGTCCCTCTTGGATACCGCACTATGAAGCGTATCGAATAAAACATAAATTTCTAGATGCTGAGACGCCACGGCCAGGTCCAAAGTCGCCGACTCTCAGAAACCAGAATTTATAAGTTAAGCTCAGCTTTCGCACATTCTAAGTGGGCAAGGCAATGGCGTACACAGGGAAGGGTAGATGGGCGGAATCGCCACCCCTCCCGAATTTTTTTCCAAGTGAATTTTTTTTACACATTTTTACATTTTTTCACAGTGAATTTTTCAATTTTGCTTTTATTGCTTGGTCGAAAAAAGCTTCCGATGCGTTTCCAATTGATCAAATTTGGCCTAAAAGTCAAAAAATTTTCCATTTTTTTCCTGGGGGCTGCCGCCCCCAGACCCCTGCAACGTCTGGCAACGTGGCCTTCCATTTTCAGTTCACATTTGTATGTTATTATGGAAAATAGTGCATTTTAACCCATTACAAAAAATCAAAAAGCCATTTCCCCCGAAATTTTTTTCGAGGTACGCCACTGCTTAAAAGTAGAAATTAAAATTTTTTCAGAAATTTTTTTAAAATTCCAAAATCGTAAGTGAGGACGGCCAGTGCCATAATAAAGTGATTTTCATCTAAAACACGCGCTTAAATAGCATTATAACCGCTCTGCGCACTTTTTTTCAAAATGACACAAAAAAATTTGGGCATGTGCGTCAGCCGACGCAAAATTTTTGACGAAAAAAAAACACTGCTTCAGTCGCAATAAACACGATTTGCGAATGTAAAAAAAACGGAAAAAGTTTGAGGAAGTTATGTTCACACTTGTCCGTGTGTGCAATTATACATTGCTCCGAACAATGTAGACAAATTAATGCCCATGAAATCGTGACCTGATTATGATATCCTAGACAATACTTTATACTCTGTCTCAAACTGAGATAAAGCCGCTATAGAACCATTAAACTTTTAAAAAACCCTAAGGACAAAGCCGTAAGGACAAGTAGATGCCAGAGTCAACAATGACTTTTGTGTTCTTTTACAAGTTTGCCATTGATATTAAAATTTGCTAACAAATATACCAACTGCCGACTTACCATAAACTCCGAGTGTTTGCATTTTCCGATTCTCTTCACTCGGCTCAAACTTATTGATCAACTGCACGCAATCTTCTATCGAAATATCTGTGAACTGAAAAAAGCTTTTTTTCAAAAATCACTGTTCGTTTCTCCTAACCCAACTACATTATCAAATAGCACAGACCTTTAGTCGAACAGTAAATTAAAATATTAAAATTCGTCCGTCAAAGGCGACTGAAACTCGAATCCAAAGCTGTACATATTCAAAAGTCTGCCAAAAAAGCTAGACCCTGAGGTGGTGGTTGTGTTGGGTGTTTTCGTTCTTCTTCTTGCGTGGGTGTCTTGCTCTTCTGTTCTCGTTCTTCTTCTTCTTCCTGCGTGGGGCGGGCCTCCTGAGACAAAAAACACGCGATTTCATTACGAAAAGAACGAATTGCAAGCGTACAGCGAGTAGTCACAAAAACCACGCCACCTGCTAGGGTCCAGCAATTTTTGGTCAGGCCTTAGGGAGCCCCCGCGTTGAAAGTTGCTACTAAATTGACTTGAGCATGTGACTTAATTGTGTCATGCTGCTCTTAGGGCCTATTCCTTTACCGGATTAAAGGGTTAATTTTAATCGGACTAAACTGTTTAAAAAATATGCTTAAAAGCGCCATTCCTAAGCCTCCGGATTAAACGGACTTAACTTTTGGCGCGCTGCTTTTTAATCAGACTAAACGGATTTAACTATGCACGCTAATGTTAAGCGTGCATGTTAAAACCGTTTAGTCCAGTGGTAGCTTTGGAATGGGGTCAGACTGAAATTAAGCCGCTGACTAATTTTAACTCGTTTAGTCCGTTTAACCCGATTTGCCATTTCTAAACCTCGGACTACAATAAGTCCAGTCCGTTTAATCCGGTAAAGGAATAGGCCCTTAGTGTGCAACAACCCGACTACTGACCTTTTGTTCTTGCACCATAAAGTCACGCAGATCTGAAGGCGTCAACACGGCCATACCGTCTGAAGAGTACCTGTAAAAAGATATTGTATTAAAAATTATGTAAAAAAGGTGTACATGTGATAAATAATACACAACAACAATAAAGTAGGGCTGAAACTTGGCTGCTGGTTGCGTATATATATATATATTTTGCAAGTAGAGTTAAGCCAAGTTTCAAGCTAAGTTGTTTATACGCTAAACTTATAAAAAGTTAATGCTGTCCGAAAATTTGTGCTCAAAACTCACTCGCTGTAACCACCCCCATTTTCAAACTCATGCCCTTTCCCACCCAGGATTTTCGCAAAAAACATTCGCAATTGCGAAAAAAATTATGATTGCGAAAACTTTCCAAACCATTTCGCAAAACTGCGAAAAAAATTGACGCAATAGAGGTGAACTCGTATATACGCTCTGTGTTAGTTTTTGTGGCTTAGTCGGAAAAAAGTCAGACACATCGCCAACTGACCAAATGAAAATGAAAAAATAAAAATTCTTTAAATTTTCTGTAACTCAAACCGAACTTAAAAAACCCAATGCGCCACTTTAGACTTATATTCCCGGCCACCTTCACCGCCAAATTATGCATGATTCACCAAGAAAATCATAAAAATTCATCACAATAGCAGTCCAAAATTTTAATACACAATGTATATAATACCAGTCACCAGTTTTATGCATAAATATTCAACATTATAATAGAAATATATAATAATAAAAAACTTGACTATGAATGGTGTATAAATAAATAAAAGTGTTATATATACTTTTCTAAATCTATCAATTATTATCTAAATCGTCATACTCAACACTTATGATTAGATTTCAGTTACACCTGATACAAATAGGGGATAACTCTGCTGGTGAATGATTGTTTTTTCTGGAGTCTTGTTAGTAGACAGTCTTGTCATGTCAGTTCCCCCCCCCTTTCAAAAAATCTCCACGCCGCATGGTTCACTGATTCAGACGTCCAAAATAAGCTTGAACTGAAATTCTTCAAAAACCTCCAAAATTTTTGGCAAAGGCAAACCAAAAAACTGCAAGAGGTCTAAGGAAAGCCGGCAGAAAGTTAATGCAATAGCATCTATAGAAATTCAGTATAAGCAACACACTAAACTGTCAAAATTAATATAATATTATGAAAGAACAGCACACAATATGTAGTTGGGGAATCAGAGATGGGATGGGAGAGGGTAAGACCCTCCTCCAAAGAAACTTGGTCCCGCCAGGGTTAAAGGAGGGGGAGAGAGAGGGTCTTGACGTGAGAAAAAATTCGGACAAAATTTGAAAAAAAAATCACAATATTTTATGAAATTTACGCTAATTTACCGAAATTTTGGCCAAAAATTGTACCGATCGATGTGTTTTGGTCCAAAAAGGTAAAAATTGCGTCAGATTTGGAAGAGGGGGATCAAAAATCAGTAGACCCAGCGGAAGGGGGTCCTACCAAGGGGAGGGGTTACCCAAAATTTTTGTGCTGTTACAAGACGCATGATTATTAGGAGATCTAAATTAACATCAGGTAATATAATGGCAAACAGCAAGGCACAAATAACTTACGCATTACGATTAGTACCACAATTAACCGTAGAATAACTAAATATTACCAAAACTTTGCTATTTTTAAGCTCAGAGAGTATATAAGCAATAAGCATAGAAAATAAATTAATTAATCAAGCATAGTAATTATTTAGACTAAAATGTATGCATAATAGCGTATGCAATAAAAAATTCACTGAATATCACAGAAGCGTAGCTTAAACCATCATTTTGGAAAGTATTTGTATGTATATGTACATCTGTGCTCACACCACTTTACAGGTGATAATATTATCTTAATAACAGCATTTAGTAAGAAACATACGCTCAAAAACTATCAAAAAACCCTTTTACACAGTCAAAAAAAGACCTACCATTTCATGATTTCTTCTATCTCTGGCCTGTATGTCAGTTTTCGGAAGAAATGTACGAATTCTTCTGCGCTCAAACTGTCCTGCTGGAAAGTCTTAGATTTGGTCGTGTCTGCAATCTAGAAATACTAAAACCAAACTCAACATAATATTATAGTCTCGCTAAGTCTATTGTTTGTCAAAAAGTTCCAGATCCAGACTCAGTATTGATAAAAAATAAAAAGTATTTCGGAACAGTAAAACGTTTTTTACGCTGAAACAAAAATGATAATGTCATGAGAAAGTACGATGGCGTGTTCTAATGGAGCTCAATCCATAATCTTCTTTAAGAACAGAGAGACAAAAACAAGCTTTGATCAGCTGCTGTAAAAAATCGTCATTATCGCTTCAATTTGTTTTTTAAAACGCACTGAACTTGATTACGTCATTGGTAACACAAAAATTGTAAAGTTTGATGGCGTAGTTTTTTCGGAACTGCTTAGGGACAAAATTACAGGGTCAACGAGGACGATTATAAACCCGGCTTTAGACTGGGTTTAAGTTTGATATTTTTTGTGAATCCTAATCTCAATGGCTGAATCTGTTCCAATTCTATCGGTTTTAACACATCTGTTCCAGCCAGTTCGACCAATATCAACCTCAATGTTAACACGAAAACTCTCCCACAAAAAAGTAGTCCCGTTACACAGATGAAAAATTATATTATATATATATATATATATATATATATATATATTTATATATATATATATATATATATATATATATATATATATAATATATATATATATATATATATATAAATAAAAAAAACAATTTGTCCCAAATTATACACGGCATAGGCTGACATACACTGAATATTTCCTTGGCAAAATCCTTGCTGACTTCAATATTGAGCGAATCAAGTAGTTGCCAGATTTCGCCGAACGACAATGAGCCATTCTGATTGGTGTCCGCCTTATTGAAACTATCCACCAACCATTTGCTTTCGTTGAAGTGCAACAAATCCTCCTTACGCTTGGCAATCAAATATCTAAAAAAACAGCAAAAAGCTCATTGCTAAACTCTGATACAAAATTAAGTTGAACACTGAAAAAAATAGGTGGCGTGATTTTAGCAGTTACTCGCGCTGTACTCTTGATGGTTGGTGGTCCGAGTCCGACTATCAGGGATAATTTGGCACGCAACCTATGTACTACTGAACAAATGCTACTACAGTCAACTTCAGTGTACTGTAAATTCACTATAAATGCTATTTATAAATTTTGTACAACTAAAAAAGTCAAAACATAATTGCTAAATCTACTTTGATATAAAGCCCTTAAACTGATACCAGCGTTAGTCTGCCTTAATCGTACATATATAGCACCCTGAGCCATTCTGTACTTGAGTGCAGTGATCCACACTTTTTGTTCCTCTGGATTGGCTGCCACCATATCCAGATATTTTTGAAACAGCACAGGATGACGCAGCACAACCGTGAAGCAGCAACTTTCCTGAAACCAACCGAACTTGGTGATAAAAAAGTATAAAATAATGTTTATTGTTCAATAAAATAATGAATTATACACGTATTTAACAAATTAATACACAACAATAACTCACTTTGGCATTATTTCTAAAGCTTTCGTGCTTTGCCAACTTGTGAAATCCATCCGAATTCCACCCGCTACGAACTTCAATTACTTCCAAGACGTCCACTAAAAACATGAAACACACTAAATAAATAAGAGAAATAAAAGGTTTTCAAAATTTTATAAAATTTTAAGTTGTTTAGAATTTAGATAAAACGGTAAATAGGTTTTTGGCTCGTCCTGTTGTATATCAAGTTTTTTTTTTAAAAATCGTGAGCAAAATTGAGCAAAATTTCAGTTTCAGTGAGCAAAATTTCAGATCGGTGAGCAAATCGTAAATTTGCTACTTTACGTTTTATACTTGGTTATCGCCAAACGTGTATCCAGAAAAACAAAATTATTGCCCTTTTAACGTCAAAAGCGACACATATTAGCACATTTCGCTGCGAAACAACGCTAATTTTTTTTGTTAAGTGAGACTGGAGCTGAAAACACCAAAAAGTACACATTTGGTGGGCCAGCGAGGGCCCAAAAGCTATCAAATCTGGAAATATTACAAAAAATTTTGACATTGGCCACCGGAAAAAGACTACAATCGTCATTATTTGATACGTTTTAGATACTTTTTTGGGACGGGCAACATAAGACCAAGGGAGCTAGCTAGCAACCTTCTGCTAAAAATCACGGAGAAAAAATTCGACTGCACATTAAGTATATAATTAAAATGTGCACGATGCAACTATACGCACACATGCATACCGGGGCGAGCCAGAAAAGGGGGGGAAGTCGCACCGTGTCCACTTTTTTACTTACTTTTTAAACTCACTATTACATGAACGAAATGTAATTTTGGTCATTTAGATTAAATAAATTAACTGTTGCGGGGCCCTAGGGGCGGCGGCCTCTAGAAAAAAATGCAAATTTTTAGGCCGAATTTGGTCAACTGGAGACGTAACAGAACTTTTTTTAGACATATTGGATGGGAAGAGATGGAAACGTCAGTCAGACAGTGTATTACACAAGTAAATGCAGCATAATGTATTGTATGCACTCTTGTAGACATACACAGGTTTTAATGAAAGTTAATAGCGTGACCCCCGCCCCGCGAACCCCACCTCCTGTGTACGCCCTTGCATGGATATGTTTTCGTGAAAGATAAAAGCAGGGGAATATACACGAAGCCGTGGAGTTGCAAGGGTCTGGGGGGCGGCAGCCCCCAGAAAAAACGTGTGAGAAATTTTTGATTTTTAGGCCAAATTTTGTCAATTGGAGACCTATCGGAAATTTTTTTCAGTCGACCATAAAAAACCAAAGGGGGGGTCCTTTCAGAGCGGTGAGCAGAATTTGAGCAAAATTTCAGTTTTGGTGAGCAAAATTTCAAAATTGTGAGCATTTGCCCCGTATTTTGCCCAAAAAACCCTGGTGTACCTCTTGCGACTCTGTAGCTAGTTTAGTCTTCGTCTTGTTTATTATTCTCTTTCATCAAAGCTCATGCGTTCAACATATTGTGTGCTGTACGCGTATATATAAATCTTGCATACTTATACATGTATGTACATATACTTTAAATACAAATACAAAATACAATACAAATTTAAATATACACTAGCTTAATAGGGGAACGCATGGGGACGTAAGTCCCCAGACGCACGTGACTTTATTTGATTGGCCTGGCCACTGCATGTAGATTTCCTAGAAAAAACGCGTGGCGAGCGATAAGCAAAATTCCCCCATGGTACCCCCAGGGATCCCTCTTGGGGACGCGTGGCGACTCCCATGGGAATCCCCATGGCGATCCCCTTGAGGAAGATCCCTTTGATAATCCCCTTTGTGTGAAACAGGCTCCACCATCTAGCATCCCCACATGCATGTATATAGTAACATAAACATCTAGGAGAGAGAGGGGCGATGGTACAGCCGCCCCCCGCCCCCCAATTTTTCTCCAAGTTAGGTAGTTTTTTGGGTCCATGTGACGGCGTAGATAGGGAGGGGGTCTCGGGGCCGCGATCCCCCCGCCTGTTGGTCCCCTCAGGAACTTAACCTTAAGGTCTACCTTAATAAATGGTCAACAAGGGTCCCCCCTTTGGTTTTTATCGCCCTGCCGAAAAATTTTGATACGTCTCCATTGACGTAATTCGCCCAAAATCCAAAAAAAAAAAAAAATTCACTTTTTTTCTGAGGGGCGCCATCCATAACCTGTATTTCTATGCCTGATTACTCCTTGTTATTATCTTTCATCAAAACCTATGCACGTCCCTTGACAAAAGTACATTATGCTGAATGTACTTGCAGGATACCCTGTATAATACACTATATCTGTCGAAAAAAATTTCTGATACGATTTTTGTTATTTAAATTCGGCGTAAATAGTTAAAAAATCTTCATTTTTCTCTGGGCTGCTGCCCCCCAGACCCCGGCACCTGTGGCTCACTGATCTTGCGTTTGCACTGCTAATTAAAGTGCTAAATTACTGGAAATACTAAAATAAATGTCAAAAGTTTATTTAAGCGTATATAAAGCCAAAAGTGCATTATAGAAGCGTTGCATATTATAAAAAATGTGAGTAAAAGTAAACAAATTTTTTT